>JADBJO010013558.1:45000-51841 GCA_016801955.1 Conus betulinus | reverse complement strand
CCTGTGTTCAATTTCTGAAAGTTTTGTAACTAGATCTTTTGAAAGGGCGGAGGGGGGAGGAGGGAAGGGGGAACAAGGAAACCGGCAAGGTGGGGAGGGGGGGTCTATTGACTAGAGATTTGAATTTCACAGAAACTGCTTGGAATAAAAAAGAAAAAAACACTTTGTTATAAGAGTGATTCACAATGCTGTACTTCGATTTAATACATCAAAATTACATTGTTCACATAGTGAGTGAACCCACCTAGCACAGAGCTCTATAGAAACCCAAATGTCCTTGATTCAGTTCAAAAAGAATACTGTTTTCAATATTGATGACTGGCCCTCTCAGTGTGAGAGTCCTCATCCTGTGATCCATTTTGAGACACAAGAGTATTCATAACCTTCAACTTCCAAGAATAGTACTCTCAAATTTCAAGTTGCAAAATATATGAATTCGATGGTATCAGAGATGTTATCAGCTTCACTGATTGGTCCAGACACCTGATTTTGAAGTGCGACACATTGATGACAGCAAGAAGAAACTTAGTTACATTCTCGTGGATGCTACAGATTTATTTCCCAGAAGAATGTTTTTCATCGTGAATCTAATTTTTTTTTTAAAGTAAACATATTCTTTCAGATCTTGTTAGACAAGATTCGACTCAATGAAGAGCTCTTCAATTTAAACCCCAAAAGAGCCCTACAGTAGTAAATTTTAATGCCAAAGCCCGAAACCAAGTGAAACAGGAATCCACAAGATCGGTTGAAGAGTAAACCTAAAGAATCTACAGCCTGCCATACATACTAAGGCTGTCTGTACTTTGGCTCAGGGTAATTCGGACCAAGCAACCGCACTGTGTGACGTTTTTGCCATGCATTCACTGTTGAATCCCCCGATGATGTCCCTAAATTGTCTTGTGGTAAATATGTTTCTTTTTCAGACGTTATCAGCAGAACAAAATGTGTGGAACGATTAGAGGGTTGAATCCACTGGACCGAGTCGTGTTCACCACAGGGTCGTAACGCAACTTACTGAGCTTCTGCCGTGGGCTTATCTCTTGAACATGTGGGTTTCCTAAAGGGTAGGTCCTGTTTGGCTCAACTATTGATCACAGTCCACGAAAGTTTGTTGAAATTAGACACTAGTATTCCAATTAATATTACTTATCTGGATCTACGCAAAGCATTGTGGCTGCGCCACATCCTCGACATATACATAAATTGCATGGTTATGATGTCTATGGTCAACCGTTTTGTTGGATTGAAAATTTTCTAACTTGCACGTCAAACACATACACACACGCGCGCGCGCGCGCGTACACTTACACATGCATACATACATACACATATATATACATATAAACAGTTGTTCTCTTTACCCCGCACAACCTCCCTCCTCCCAACATCCGTCCCGCCCATCCACCCCACACTCACTCTCTTCTCTAAACCCCTTCTTTGTCACTCTTCACCACTTTTCGCCGCTTTCGTCTTCGAGGTTTTTACAACCATACTTGTGACCTGTTATCAGCAGAGCTGCTTTCGCCACGCTCAAGATCCATCGTCTGTCTACCTGGTCAACTAGCTGTCTCGATTCGCGGAGGGCGGAAAGGGGTCATCGGTGTGAAGTGGTTTATTACCCTACCACCTGTTTCAGTAGTTATTGCCGCCGGCGCGCGCGCGCGCGCGCGCGTGTGTATGTGTGCGTGTGTGTGTGTGTGTGTGTGTGTGTGTGTGTGTGTGTGTGTGTCTGTCTGTCTGTCTGTCTGTGTCTGTGTGTGCATATGCGTGTGTATGCGTGTATGTGTGTGTGTTGTGTGCGTGCGTGCGTGTGTGTGTGTGTGTGTGTATGTCTGTATGTGTGTGTGTGTTGTGTTAGAGTGAGTGCGAGCGCGCGCGCATTAGTATGGAACACAGTGTGAAATGGGAGGTGAAACAAGTTAAGAAGGATCGAAGGAAAAGGTTCTATCGAAAATAAGACTTTGGAAAGGAGAGAGTCTAAATTAAGGGAGAGAGACTTCATTCACAATTCTATCCTGTCTGCCAGCAGGTTTGCTTGACCGACTTGTTCAGAACGGCTTGTTTGTATGTCTCCATTTGTTTACATTTATTTCTCAACACATAATTGTTTGTTTTCCTTCTTCACAATTCTCAACGACCTCAGCAAAGGAGGTCATGTCACTACCTGCTACTTCTGGTCCATCTGTCTGTTAACACGACCAGGCAAACACTGATGAACTGAATACCATGCCACTTGGTGGAAGGTCGAACCATTCCATGGGAATGCGGACAAGGATCAAAGACCAGCACTAGAGTCTGGAACGATGCCAGATAGGACACTTTGCGCACATGTTCGTCACTACTCTTATTCCGGGAAAGCTTGGAAGGATGGAGGGGTGGGAGGGCCAGGGGGGAGGGGCGGGGGAGGCACAAACCGACCGTTGATTCTGAGCTTTAATGCCAAAAGAACATCGCTCACGCGCACGTTGAGTACTCTTTTTTTCACTGCTACGGTCTTACAAGACCCAGTGCTGTCAAGGAGCGGACTCGTTTTTAATTGAAAAGAGCCTAGATGACAAAGATGGTGTAGTGTTCGATGGTCCTCTATACTCATTTCCCCCGTTCGTTGAGTTCTGACAGCCTCGGTGATACTGCGACCAGACGTCCCATATAAAAAAAAACATTGAGCAGCTTTCACTAGCATCGTTCTTTGCAGCTCGTGCAATTCGTGAAGTACTTGGCAGTAGGTTTGTGGCCCTGTTACAAGCATTTCCGAACGTGGGCCATTGTTTGAGAAACTAGGTCACTCAGGAAAGCGCAGGCCTCCGTGAAAGTCAAACGGATCTTGGTCCGTCCTTTCATCCGGATCCGCATCACGTATCCGCAACAAAATTCAACCGGTGAACACAGATCAGGCTTGTTAACTGTACTGATATCTTTGAACTTAAAGCATATGGAGAGGATCTATCGTACTACGGACCAAATGAGCAAAATAACATTAACGAGGAGGGGAGGCGGGGAGGGACGGTTGGGGGGGGGGGGTGGGGGGGTGGAGAAGCATAGGGAATATTCAATTGTCGCGGTTGTCTTTGCCTTTCCGAATGTCCCTCATTTACATATTCATACGTGTTGTTTTTTCTCCTCGTCTGTGTTTGTATCTCTGCTGATTCAGATACATGCATTTCATATGTCGACTTACGTCTTTTGTTTTCGCCAGATGTGTTAGACCGACATCTACTTCATTGTGAATTTTGGACAAACGATGAAGGACGGATCCAGTGGCGACTGCAGGAAATAGATACATCATGCTGTTCATAATCACGTTTTCCTGTAATTCTTTGTATCCCTGTCTGTTTCTTTCTTCCGTTCTTTCTTTTATCATCATCCTTCTCTTCCTTCGAGCCTTCCTTCCTTCCTTCCCTCCCTCTCTCCCTCCCTCTGTCTCTCTGTCTCTCTCTCTCTCTCTCTCTCTCTCTCTCTCTCTCTCGTATCTATCTATATCTGCATCAGCAAACGCTTCAGCAAGGAAAAAATGTCTGGTTCGTAAAACAATGACAGTTAGAAGGCCATTAGGGACAGCGCAGAGCTCCACCCACCACAGTCGGAAGAGTCTTAGGCTGCTGGGCCACAGAAACTCTTGCCACTCGTCTCACGCTTCACGTCTCAACATTTCATGCTCAGGGCCACAGGAGCTCACCCCTCGCTACTCACGCATGGGAACAGACAAATTGTATTGAATTTGTGTTGCTGACACTAGTCTACAAACTTTGATATTAATCTGTACAAGATAGGCGTTGAATGAAAACGAGGCTGTCAGGAAGGAGACGATGTGTGAGTCGAGGTAGGAATGATGATAATAATACTGACAGGAATAATGATAATGGTAATGATGATGATCAAAATTTTGAAAGCCTGAATCTTTCCCTTCCTGACAGCCTCCTTTTCATTCAACGCCTATCTTGCGCCGAACTGGATAAAGGTAAGTGATTGCTCGTTCATTTTCGTTGTCCAGAGTGTTGTGTAATTTGCTTCAAGAAGATCTAAGAGGTCGAAACGCGACGTGTTTTGTCTTGTGATTCGTTTGCCTACGTTTTTTTTTGGCGGTGCATTATCCATAACTTTCAAAATTTGTTTTAGACTTCCGCCTGCAGTCGCCTCATTTTGCAGATACATCTAAGTTGTACTGAATTTTGTGTTGCTGACGTTACAAAGTTTAATATGGTGTGTGTGTGTGTGTGTGTGTGTGTGTGTGTGTGTGTCTTTGTAAGAGTGAGTGCATGTGGGTACATGTGATAGCGTACGAGTGTGTGGGGGCGTGTGTGTGCGTGCGTGCGTGCGTGCGTGCGTGCGTGCGTGTGTGTGTGTGTGTGTGTGTGTGTGTAGGGTGGTACGGTGTGGTGTGTGGTGTGTGTGTGTGTGTGTGTGTGTTTGTGTGTGTGTGAGTGTGTATGTTTGTGTGTATGTGAGGGTATGGGCGTGTTCGTGTAGAGATGTGTGTGTGTGTGTGTGTGTGTGTGTGTGTGGTGTGTGTGTGTGTGTGTGTGTGTGCGGATGTGAGTGTGTGTGTGTGTGTGTGTGTGTGTGTGTGTGTGTGTGTGTGTATTATGTCCCTTTTCATTGAATGAAAAATGTTGACATTCTGTTCATAATGTTTTTCGTATATGTCAGTTCAACCATGAGTTAATCTGACAATAAATTGGTTTCAGTCAGTCAGTTTGATATGAATTTGTACACGTGCACAAGCCCTGAGATAAAGCTACCGCCTATTTGTAGTCACCCATATTGAACTGGCCAAAGATGACCAGGAACTTGACCTTCACGCATCTAAAAAATAAAATAAAAAAAAAAGCCTACTTCTGCCCTCACGCGTGAACTGTGAACCATGAACCACGAAGCGTGAAGCGTGAGTGAAGTTGTATGGCCTCAAGCAATAGAGACCATGGTCCGTACTTACATGTCATCGGTAACGGGTAACCTCGTTGTAAGCGCGAAGGTCCGTTACTTGCAGATCCATAATAGTCGAGAGTAACCTTCAACCTCGTGGTTTGCAGTGGGTGAGGGGTGGATAACGTCCAACGAGGATAGGGCATGAGTTCGCCCTGGGTTAGATCAAAAACAAAGCCATTGGACACGTTCAATGATCACGAACTTAACGCCGTCGTCACAACATCTTCCAGCTGACTGACACTCTCCGAGAAGACATTGAATTTGATTTGCACAGACTGAGACACGGAACTCGGCCCCCTGCTCTACAAGTGTGTCTGTAGCTCCCAAGTTCGTCTGCTACGATAGTTGGCTTAGCTCTTGGTGTGTGTGTGTGTGTGTGTGTGTGTGTAGGCTAAATCTGTCTTCGTGCCTGTGTGTGTCACTGTTACTTTGTGTCAGTGTGTGTGTGTGTGCGTGTGAGCGTGACTTCATCATGTTTATGGCCTTTTGATAGTTTTATCAAATTTGTTTTTAGTTAAGCTGCTTTTTCAGTCTTTGTGTGTGTCTGTGTCAGCGTGTTTGTGGGCATGCGCAGAAGGTTGGCGGTTATTCAAAACATGCGCAGAAGAAGGGAAATCCCTCTTTTTAAGCTGACCTTCACCCTTTACTTTCTAGATACTTCGTAGGTAGAAACCGAGACAAAACCCAGATGATATATAGCGGACGAAGTAGAATGCGCTGAACCTACAGAGTTTGTACCCAGGAGTTAATCTCGTTGTAGAAGTAGGTTTACCGGCGACATATAAGTACAGCCCCATGTCTGTTCATTTTTTCTATTCACGCATGAGGCATGAAGCATAAGGCGTGAGACGTGAGTTTCTATGGCCCAGCAACCTCAGGTCCACCCTTTGAGTAAGTTCATGAGAGAAAGAATTACGGGTTTTGGGCCTGCCAGGGGAAGTAATTGTTGCTTTGGACGGGAAGAAGTCATTCCCTGTGTACAAATTTATCTGTCTGTCGGTCTGTATGTCATTCTCTCTCTCTCTCTCTCTCTCTCTGTGTCTCTGTCTCTCTCTCTCTCTCTCTCTCTCTCTCTCTCTCTCTCTCTATATATATATATATATATATATATTTGTCGAAAAATTGTCGAAAATGTCAAAACATTTGTCGAAAAATTGTCAAATATAACAAGTCTGACACATGAAGCGACTGTTGTTTTCATTCTTGTATTACCGTCTCCAGTTTTTTACTTCAGTGTATTCTACGAGGTGCGGAGCTCAGGACAACAAGAGAGCATTTTATATATATATATATATATATATATATATATATATATATATATATATATATATAACACAGTACAGACGTTTCCTTCACTGGACAGTTTCAAAATTCAACAAGAAGACAACATTTTGTAGATAGCTACCTGCTCGCTATAGCCACTTCACAATGCTCAATCCCCGTGGACACTCTGGAATAATCTGATCAAATAAGTGAAGACGTTCTGGATCCACAGCTTTGTTGTTTGTTTTTGTTTTCGGTTTTTTGTTTTTGTTTTTGTTGTGTTTTTTTTTTAAGTCGCCCAATCTTCTTATTTAAACTGGTACCATGACATTCATGGGTAGTAAGTCATTGTTGGTATCGAGGGACGGAGTTGTCTCCCCTACACTTTTCATCTTGCTGAACGACTCTGAATCCACCGTTTGATCCATGGGGGAAGTCACTGTCGGCGCACACCGAAGAAGTTATCTCCCCTGTACGTTTAATCTTTGCAGAACGATTCTGAATCCACCGTCTGATCCATGGAGTGGTCACAGTCAATGCACGCTGAGGGAATTATCTTCCCTGTACGTTTAATCTTGCAGAACGATTCTGAATCCGCCGACAGATCCAAAGGAAAGTCACTGCTGGTACGGATTGAAGGAGTTATCCTCCC
>JADBJO010013558.1:32500-35000 GCA_016801955.1 Conus betulinus | reverse complement strand
TTCAGGGCCCAGCCTCTCTCATTCAAAAGACTACCAGATAACCTCCCTTTGAAAGACGGTTCTTTCTGTCAAAAAAAGGCCGGAATAGGTGAAAGCTGTAGGCGTGTATATTCATTTGGCATTTGTAGAACGCTCCGGTGGTCGTCTGATCTAGTTCACTGTGATCCTGACGGGAAAGAAAACATGACTGGGAAACTGCGTTTGAAGGCGACCGGGAGTCGAAATTAAGGTGAGGGGGGTAGAGGAAAGGAGGGAGGGGTGGATGAGGGAGTTGCGGTACAAAATGTCACCTTGCTACACAACTATCTCCCGGGAACATTTTGTTCCGACATGGTACAAAAATATCACCCTGGTAAAGAATGTCACCCCGGGTGATATGTTGTATGGACTTTCTCAGTATAAAACGTCACCATGGTACAGACTGTCCCACTGGTTTCCCCACACGGGGCGACATTGTTCTGTGCCGCCAGGTCACTTAATTATCTGTGTTTATTATGGAACACACATTATCGGCATTTTATCGGCATGTACGGTTATGGATAGTGTTTGAGTGGTCACTTACCACGAAGTCTAGGTTTACAAAGTGAGAGAGGAAGAAGAGTATTCCTGAGTGGTCATCAATTGCAGATTTCGATTCGGCATTTCAAAAACAAAATAAAACAGACAAGAACAAAACAAACAAAAAAGTCTGTCGAAATCGAGTTTTAAAAAAAAAAAGAAAAAAAAGTCGAAAGTTGTGCAAGTCTAGCACCGTTATTCAGACATATTTCTCTGGCCACTAGTCCCTGAAAATACATGTCACACACCTCTGGCAAAATGCAGTGTTATCCAGCAACATCATCGTCATTGTCGTCGTAGTCGTCGTCGCGTCTTCATCGCCATCGCGTCGTCTTCGTCGTTCTTGTCGCCATCAGGTTGCCATTCTTTCAACCTTGGAATACCAGTACAGTCAGGGAAGTCACACAGACTGGGACTACTGTCTACCACCACCACCACTACCACCACGATGACCATTCACATTAGAACACATCTGTACCATCGTCGAAACTAGTCATTGCCAATACTGCGTCGGCGCTAACCATCAATTCCTTACTGTACGCATCTTGTGCACCCGTATCACAACAATGTGACCGGTCAGACCAGACTCCAAACTGTACATTCACATATGGCGATACGTTGTTCAACAGTGTTCATGAAAAGGTGATCTGCCAGTACAAAAAAATATGTGTGTATATATATGTATATACATATATATATATATATATATATATATATATATATATATATATATATATATATATATATATGTGTGTGTGTATATATATGTATATACATATATATGTGTATACATATATATATATATGTGTGTGTGTGTACATATATATACATATAGTATATATATACACTATATATATACTATATATAGATATATATACACACACATACATACATACATGTGTATGTGTGTGTCTGTGTGTCTGTGTGTGTGTGTGTTGTGTGTGTGTGTGTGTGTGTGTGTGTGTGTTGTGTGTGTGTGTGTGTGTGTGTGTGTGTGTCTGTGTGTGACCCAGGTTCCCGAGATACATTTTTGTACTGCAACGTCGGTAAAGAATGTCACACGGAGACATTTTGTTCTGAGGCGGCAATTCGTACCCTAAACAAGACCCCGAAAATTGAGGGTTTGCCGAAATCATGTCAAGGTAACATGCCGCTTCACGTTTTTATCACAAATCGATGTTATTATCGGAAGGGAGAAAATTCCTGTTGTCGGAAACAGGGATGAGAGAGGGCGCCTGAAGGCGGGAGAGGTTGGGGGGGGGAGGGAGAGGAAATAGAGGGTATGGCAAATCTTTTTCTTTTCTACTGCTGCAACACAAATGGGGGGGGGGGGGGGGGGGGGGGGGGGGGCGGTTGTCATAACATGCTGTAGCAACGAGTAACAGCAGCCTAGGACTAAACCAACATGGCTTTCGCACAGAAAATTCTTTCTGACTCAACTAAAAATGACTCACCTGAATTCTGCAAGTTCTGTCAGTGGAACTCTGGCACTTGGGAAAGTTGACTGAATTTCTCCATGCACTGATCCACACAGCTTGCCAAACAGTGGTGATGTGGACACTCCAACACCGTCTGAAGCCGCTGCCACATGCTAGCCAGCTCCTGCCGCACGCGGCGCACGTGCGGCTCTCACACCGCTTTCCGCACTGCCACATAAAGCGTACAGCGCATGTGAACCTCGGCTTTCCGTGTGAAGCAAATGGTTGACTGCTGCCTGTCAAGCCCGAGTAAACACAAAAAAATAAATAAACAAAGAAAAAAAGGGAAATTAGTCTGTTCAGTTGGTCCAATCTCTCTCTCTCTCTCTCTCTCTCAGTATGAACTCTCTCTCTCTGTCTACCACTTTCAGTATGAACTCTCTCTCTCTCTCTCTCTCTCTCTCTCTCTCTCTCTCTCTCTACCACTTTTCGTATTAACTCTCTGCCATTTTTAGTATGGACTC
>JADBJO010013558.1:22500-27500 GCA_016801955.1 Conus betulinus | reverse complement strand
GCAACATAACCACAGTCACATCATCATCCCTATTATAATCATCACTTTTTTTTGGATAAATTACAATAACAAAACCATCACAGCAATTGCTCTCAAAAGGCAGTAATACTGGCACCAAAGTAAAATGGGGTAAGGAAGAAAGTGGACTGAGATTTGCATACCATAAATATGGGGAAAAAAAAAAAAAAAAAAAGAATGCACTATAGTGAAGTTCCACCACAAAAAGGTAGCTTGAGAGTGAAGGCACAAAAAGAATGTAAGACTAGGAGGAGAATGGTGACTGGATGAATGAATATGAAAGAAAACTGATGAAACATTATGACCAAAAGGGATGTTAGGTGAGAGAGAAAAAAAAATCCCAAATGAGAAAGTAGGTCTAACTTACTTTTTTTTTTTTTTTTTTTTTTGTTCTTCAAACAAGAATCTATGAACATTTTCTTTCTGCATCTGTCAGTCTCTTGGGCACACCACTCATGTGTACAGTGACACACATGTATACAATGATACAATGACACCTGTCATACACTTCTCCACAAAAACAAGAAAAACAGCAGCAACACACACACACACACACACACACACACACACACACACATACACATACACACACACAAAAACAGGTGCCCAGAGGTCAACATTCAGTGTGAAAATGGGGTGAGTATGTGAACTTACTTTGCCTCCACAGCTAGAAAGTCTGGTCTGGTCTGTACTAAATGTCATGGAGGACATCAGCTCTCTGAAGACTGACAACAGCATCATAGAATCCTTCTGCCAAAGGGCCTCCCTGTTGGTATACCGATTACATATTAATGCATATTTACACACACACACACACACACACACACACACACACACACACACACACACACACACTGCTAATGTTTTAACCAATCAGGATATACAGCAATGCATTCAAATACCCATGCCCTTACATATGATTAAAAGTGAAATTTTAATATTCACACACCCCCATCAAAAGTAAAAACTTACCTATGCTACATGTAATCATACACATGACACTAAAGTTTATGCTGATTGTCCCAATGTCAGTCACGTCTTTCATTTCTAGAAAATAAAACCACGTATCAATTACCAAAATTTGCTTTTTCTTGATTCTGCACACTGCATAGAATTTCAAATGCAGAATTCATGCTTTGTAACATTGTTTTTGATGATCAATGCTTATCATCATTAGTAGTATCATCATCATTAGTATTATTACTATTTTGACATCAATTAGTGCGCACTCAGTAATGCCTTAAAATTGTATTTTGGTACAGTTGTACTGGTTTGTTTTGATTTAAACATAAAGGACAAAACATGTATTAATGAACAAGCAAAAAAAAACAATATCTTTGTCAGTTGTCAGACTGGGACCCATCAGACTAGCACACTCTCACAAACTCAATGACCATGTAAAAACTCATTCAGTGGCTACTCAGCACAGCAGCTGACACTAGTGACAGTCTACAGCACACATTGTGTTTATTCCAATTTGTCTTTAGGTGAAGGGATGGGGAAGAGGGTGGGAAGTGTAAATGAGAACAAATGACAGGGACACACTACCTCACTCCTTCAGTCTTACACACACACACACACACACACACACACACACACGTCAAGTCATGGAGATAATAAAGTGTTCTTGACTTGAAATGGAATGGGATGCCAGAAGGGGTGGATGAGGGGAGGGGAGGGAAGTGGGGGTGGTGGTAGAAAATGGTAGGGATAGGTTAGAATTGTAAGCAGTTTGTGAAACTGGGTATCAAGGACCCATTCTCTCTTCTCTCTCTCTCTCTCTCTCTCTCTCTCTCTCTCTCTCTCTCTCTCTCTCTCTGTGATAAATTTGTCAGTTTGCATCAGCAACATCCCCATGTTTAATGAAGTTGTGTCTGATGTCAGCACGATATTTGTTTGCTCATGACATGTTTGTCATTCACTATGTGGTGCGTGACACCACATCAAATTTATTTACTGTCATAAAAATGCTTTAAATACTTACTTGGCAAATTTTTTTTCTTCTTCTTCTTCTCTGGACACCACGTTCCTGTGGCTGTGTTGCGCTTCCACTTGGTCTTCTTGCATGAAATGCAGATGGGTGGCAAAACACTGGAACTTGTTCCTCTTTCATTTTTCTGTCGTTGTGCTCTCGCGTTCTTTCTTGGTGAAACTGTACCAGTAGCTTTGCCTTTCTGAAAACGCACCTGTACTTGTTCTATTCTGCGTTTGCCATTGAACCGCATGCAACAATGGGGGTGGTACCGTGCGCTTTCTTCGAGTCGAAACCCAGAAGCTTTTGAGCGATCACCTGTTCTTCTCCATCTAAGACCGTCCACTGGTGACAGGATCGTAAAGTTGTAATCCATCGAAAATCAGAAAATTGTTCTAAATTGGTAGAAATTTCACATTCGCAAGTAACAATGGACAAGACAGTCGTCTGCATGTTAAGGGAAATAACTCGCGATGAAATCAGCCGGTAAAAAGACGTTTTTAGCTTCATTAATTCGACACCTTTTTTTTTTTTTTTTTTTTTTTTTTTTTTTTTTGCGTTCTACTGATTAATTTAGACAGGTTCGTGTGGTCCAGACTATACAATTTTAATCTTATGTTATCCAAGTATCTTTCGCAAAAAAAAAAAAAAAAAAAAGAAAATTCGATGCGGTTTTCTAGCCGACGAACTTGAACGATAGCTCGACGTGGCCCTCGGACAATTGTTGCCAGTAGGGGGCTTAGTTGGTGGTGTCCTGCGTATATTAGATCAGAACAGGCGCCATTGAACACCACCGAAGTGAATCGGCAGCAGTGCAGTGTCTCCTCCGGTGGGTTGCCTTTTGACGATTTGACATTGGCTGCTCCCTGTGGATTGCCGGTGCCGGGGCTGCGGTGGGGCCGACCGGGCTGTGGCTGTGGACGGGGTGTCGGAATGAGTGGCGTGGGTGCACTGCCTCTGAGCTGGCGCAAAAGTGGGACATAAAAAAAAATAATAATAATTAATAATAAAAATAAATGAAATAAATTATTTTTCTGTTTCCAAGTAGAGCATGGATTATGTTGGTGATTATTACTACCACTATTGTCATTACTTACTTTTTTAAATATGCTTGGGGATCACATGCCTGTTTTAACACACTTTTTTTCTTTTCTATATAAATAAATCCTTGTGTTTTTTCTTTGGTCTGTGACTGATACTTTGTGGTCGGTCAGAAAGACCCAACCGAAAGCGTACAAAAAACCACACACAAAATAAAAACACGTAGCATATGCACGTGATGCCCTGGCTGTCAGATACTGACAGCTTGTTTACCTCAAATTGTCCAACGGCAATGTCAATTCCAGTTTGTTTGGATCACTTTCCTGGCCCTTCTGCCGTTCCAACATTTTGCAAACACCGTCTAATGCGACCTAACGCTAACAGTTTCCGGCGTGACTGCCGGCGGTTTAAGCCCCGTGTGAACGGAGAGACCTTGATAAGAATGAATGGTGAACCAGCTTACAGCGTTCGACGTGCCGCGTCGCCAGATAGGTAAATATAACAGACACAGATGGGAAACAAAGCCAAGTTCCAACAAGCATCTCTCTGATTCAGCCTCTCTTCCTTTGTAATCCGTTTTATCTTTGACACAAACAAAAGGAGTATTGTCTTTAGAGGGCCTCGGGGCAAGAGAGAAATCTTCTGGCGCCATGACGTTTTCCAGACATCGGAAATGGTAACGTTCTCCGACTCATACCGTTCCTGAACTATGGTGTGGATGCTGTCTTCCAGTACGATCTTACCATTCGTGTGAAAGTTTACAACATTCAGTGGATCTCTCTCTCTCTCTCTCTCTCTCTCTCTCTCTCTCTCTTACGTTTTCACGCTATCTTATGCAATGCAGTCAAAGAACATTTGTTTTAATTGTTTACATTTCAACGACCACCTTATTACCACTATCTGCTACCCACCCATCCACCTTGTACTTCTCAGCCCAGCCCAAACAATCTTTCCTTTTTAAAAAAAAAAACTTTGCTGAGTCATTTTCCTGATGACAGAAGAATTTTGTTGCCTGTGCGCATTTACCCAACTCCTTACGTATTTACGAGATTCTTTGTGCTGTCAGTCCTACAATACAATAAGGTTTGCCGCCTCCAACGTAGCAGACGCTGCAGTGTACGGTACATCTGTGAAATACAAACTACACTGAGTAAACGAGTGTACCTGCATAGGTCAATCATAAATGTGAACACTGGCACACAAAGGTCACGCAGCATTTCACAATCAGCCTGACCATGGCCTTGCAGATGTCAAAATTAATGAGATAGGAAAGGTATATCAAAACAGCTTATACAACACGGGAGAAATTCTGGATCAAGAAGCTCAACAAAGTCTGGCCATGCTGTCTGAATTCAAGAGAATATTCTAAGAAGAGAGCATGGACCTTATAAACAGATTGTGTCTACTCTCTCGGCGATTTGCGCCTCGTCTGTTTCTACTGAGAGAGAGAGAGAGAGAGAGAGAGAGAGAGACAGACAGACAGACAGACAGACAGACAGACTGACTGACTGACTGACTGACAGACAGACAGAGAGGGACAGAGACAGACAGACAGACAGACAGACAGAGAGAGTGCAGCCCCTGCTTTAACTGTTTTCGTTCATATCTTTCCTTAATCGTCGATACAAACAAGACAATTGTCTTTAAGATGCATAGGTGAGAGAGAGGAAATGGTTTTTTGTTTGTTTGTTTGTTTGTTTGTTTTTGTTAATCCATTCAATCCACTGCTCTTACTTTTGTTTACCCCAACGCATGCACAGTCACTATGGAGCTATAGTTACACAACCTTCGATCGTTGTACGCGTCCGTCAAATGGTTTGATTGGACCAACGGCCTTCGAAGGGTGATTCGAGTGGGGAAGAGGAATGTGTGTGTGTGTGTGTGTGTGTGTGTGTGTGTGTGTGTGTGTGTGTGCGCGCGCGCACGCGCGTGTGAGGAGGGGTGGGAGGGGGAGAGAAGAAGGGGCTCC
>JADBJO010013558.1:10000-17500 GCA_016801955.1 Conus betulinus | reverse complement strand
TACATCCTCTTTCCTGGGGACTTTGGTGGAATCAATCCTTTGTCTGTCTGTCTGTCTGTCTGTCTGTCTGTCTCTCTCTCTCTCTCTCGCTCTCTCGCTCTCTCTCTCTCTCTCTCTCTCTCTCTCTCTCTCTCTTTCTCTCTCTCATCACCACGCCCCCTCCCTCTGTCAGTGACATGAAGAACAGTATGACGATGGACGGTAATCTGACCTTGTCCGGAAGTCCAGCCGAAGTACTAAGCCTTTACATCCGTCCTGGCAGAGGACATCAGAGAGAGAGAGAGAGAGAGATTATTTAGATAAGCAGAGAGAGAGAGAGAGAGAGAGAGAGAGAGATTATTTAGATTAAGTCCGAGGCCCCATAATGAAGTAGGGGTTAGCATGAATACACAATACATCATCACCTACTGCATGCCAGAATTGAAGGAGAAGAAGTCTATGAAACATCAAACTTAAGAAATTAAATGAGTACATTGTGGTCAGGATATTTGTGGTAGCTTCATAGATATATAGATAGTTGAATTCAAACAGTTTTCTCACTTCTCACTGACAACAACAGAATTAACCTACAATTGCATGTTTCAGTATAATACCTGGATTAAATCCATTTCATTCTGAGATGATTCAGAGCAGGACAACAAAACAGAAGATGAATTTTATCTTTTCCTCGATGAATTACGGGGGCGATGGGTCAATTCATTATCAGTGACGTTACTATACCTTAAACGATGGCATGCAATCTTAATTTTGTAAATGCAGATTTAACATAACTATACATTTTCATCAATGTACATAGTTCTACTGTGTGTGTAACGATTTAAACATATATTGAGCAAATCTGTCACTATCATATCTATGATCATATTAGTCCTGCCATTAACAATCAATCATCCGCTGTTTAAAGCGTCTCACAAATCCTGATATGCTTTCTCTTCTTCTCTTCTTCTTCTTTTCTTCTTCTTCTTCTTCTTTTTCTTCTTTTGCATACGCAGGCTGATACTTCTGCGGACACTCCCTGTATAGACAGGGAAGTATTAAACCCATCTGCCCAACAAAGGGAGTGGAGTTTGTGTGTGTATGACCGTTTTTTCTTTCTTTATCCTGCCATTAAGGCAGCCATACTCCAGCTTCGGGGAATGTATTTAATACACATCACATAAAAATTCAGATAATCGGATATCTTCCAAGTTCACCACAAACCAGATCATTTGGTGTTCTGCTGTATGTATCAAGAAAGTACTTTATTACATACAAACGAACGTTTTCAGCTGACACATTTCTCAGACCCCAAATTTCCATTTCATACTGTAGGAATGGCTGTATATGATAATCAAGTAACTTTGTACTAATACTGAACAAAATGCCGTGCAAATAGTACACAATATGAAAGATAACGATTACTGCCCCTTTTGCTCTGTTTGTTATGGCTTGACATGCAAAATCAAAATTAAGTTTCGTTGTAAACTAAATACTAAGATACTTGTGAGCATTGACAACAAGAATCTATCACCTGCATCAGTCCATCTTTCAGCACGTGCCAGATTTCCCCTTTAGCAAACACAATCATATTTGTCTTATGCACGCTGACTAATTCTAGTCTGCAATCTCCGGAATAAAAGGTATTTCGTTTTCTTCGAAGACTAATCACCATTATTGAAAATACAGCAACATCGCCTACCAAAAAGTGGCATAAACGATACTGAAAACTTAAAAGCTACCCAATGTCGACAATTTTCAGTTAGTTTAAAGGCTAACTTACTAATGGATAGCAAAAAATAATACAACACTGCAGACGTCTCCTTGTCTAACCCACTACTATAAACGATAAAATCTGATGATATTTACCCCTCATCTTACGTTTGGTTTTTACCTCAATACAACTATTTGCATACAATTACACAACTTGCCTTTTGTTTCATATTTCAACAATATAGACTATGTGAACTTCCAAAAGGCAGAATCAAAAGCCATTTCAATGTCAACAAAGGAAAAATATAACTTTGGATTATTCGCAAACTGTTTTGAACAGCAGCAAATAGAGCAAATATACTCGACTGCAGAAGAACCCTTCATAAACTCTGCCTGATGTTCTGTTATGTTAGTTTGACTTTGTCATTATTGTAGAACTATGAAGTTTGCTACATGTACTACATAACAAAGTACCTCTGATATCGTTCGAATCGCCATTCTTGAGTAAATGTGAAATTCTAGACTCCTGCTGTCTGGATGAATTCCAGAATCAAAAAAAAAAAAAAAGAAAGAAAAAGAGAGAACAATACTAAACAGCTTTAACAGAAAATTCATGATAGATTCTCCAAAATGCTTGAAGAACTCACTGATCGAGACCACTAGAACTTTTGTTTTGAGAGAGAAAAGAAGAAGAAAGAAGAAGAAGAAAGAAGAAGAAGAAGAAGAAGAAGAAGAAAGAAGAAAAAGAGACGAGAAGTAGAAGGTGATGATGAAGAAGAAGAAATAGAAGCAGAAGCAGAAGGAGGATAAGAAGGTGGGGAAGGAGGGGAGGAGGAGAAGGAGGGGGATGAGGAGAAGGCGAAGGAGGAGGATGAGAAGGAGGAGAATAAGAAGAAGAAGCTAAAATAACAATAAACAAACAAGGTTACCACCAAATAGACCATAAAGATAATCAAAGAGAATATAGATACTTTCCGTTGTTCCAAGAAGGAGGAAATGATACCACACACACACACACACACACACACACACACACACACACACACACACACACACAGAGAGAGAGAGACAGACAGACAGACAGACAGACAGACAGACAGACAGACAGACAGAGGGAGTGAGTGAGAGAGGGGGGGGGACAGGGAAGGCACGAAAGAAGAAAAGGGGTGAGAAAAGAAAGAACGGAAGAAAGAAAATGACAAGAAATCGACCTGCCTTGACGCTGATGAACAGAATGTCATCTCCCATCCTAAGACACCGTCAGTTGCACGAGCTACAGAGCAACCCTTTGCGCGTAACGAGAGAAGGGCGTGTTTCACGTTGACTGAAAGGGGATTTGTGGAACCTGCGACTGGCTATGCGCTGTCTTGATTTCATGGAAAAGTACACAGAGAGAGAGAGAGAGAGAGAGAGAGAGAGAGAGAGAGAGAGAGAGAGAGAGAGAGAGACAGAGACAGAGAGACAGAGACAGAGACAGAGACAGAGACAGACAGACAGAGAGACAAACAGAGAGACAGACAGACAGACACAAAGGCAGGCAGGCAGGTAGACTGACAGGCAGACGGACAGTCAGAGACAGAAACAGAGACAGACAGACATACAGGAGAGAGAGAGAGAGAGAGAGAGAGAGAGAGAGAGACAGACAGACAGACAGACAGGCAGGCAGGCAGGCAGGCAGGCAGGTAGACTGACAGACAGACTGTCAGAGACAGAAACAGAGACAGACAGACATACAGGAGAGAGAGAGAGAGAGAGAGAGAGAGAGAGAGAGAGAGAGAGAGAGAGAGAGAGCGAGCAATATAATTGGGCATGTTTGAGTAGATAATTATACTAATTACTGCTGCACCACATTGTATTTTCACTATCCCTCCTTTTTCTTCTGTTTGTTGTTTGTTTTGTTTTGTTTGTTTTTGCCGTCAGTGGGTCTGGTTCGAGTGATCAGCGGAGATGTTATTGTGTGGTGCAGTCTCTTCGTGATTTCATTCCACTACATTGTGTCGCGTCATATCTTATCGCACATTCTTCGACACCTGTCTGAGGCGCATTCTACAAAATCCGATGACAGGAGAAGGTCCGAAAGGAAGATCTGTGGGAGCGCGCGGGACAGGAACCAGTGGCCAAGCAGATACTGCGAAGGAAGTGGGGCTGGATCGGACACACCCTCAGGAAGCCAGCATCCAGCACCACACGCCAAGCCCTGACCTGGAACCCGCAGGGAAAGAGGAGGAGAGGGCGGCCTCGCAACAGCTGGAGGCGAGACACTGAGGCGGAGCTGAAGCAACAGGGGACGAACTGGACTGGAATGGCCAGAACAGCCCAGAACAGAGTGTGATGGCGAAGGGTCGTCGATGGCCTATGCTCCACCGGGAGCGGTGGGCATAATGATGAATGAATGATATTTTATCGCATCGGGTTGTATTTTGTCAGACTGCGTCGCACCGTGTTGTAATGAGTCGTACTGCATTGATTCGTTGGTTTGGTTGTTGTTGTTGTTGTGTTGTTGTTGCTGTTGTTGTTGTTGTTGTTGGGGTGGTGGTGGTACTTCATTGTATCATTTTGTGCTAAAAATGCATTACATTTCATCTTATGGTAGCATACGCTGATGACTTGCACTGATGATTCATATTGTTGTTCATAGCTTTCTGTTTTCAACAGATTTCCGGTTGTGAAATTCGGACCAGTCACGTCGAATACAACTGTGAGACGACCCCTTCAATGTGGGGTTGTCTTTTTCTTTTCTTTTTTTTTCCCGTCTGCCTCTACCTATGTTTAGGTATCAAAGAAGGTGGTTCCACTCTGTGTTTAGCCACAGGTAAGTTCCTGGCAGCTGTTGGTTCTTTCAAGTGCACAGAATGTATGCTTGCAGCCTGGGTGGTCGGATTAGCTTGTCTTCCAAAACACGGACCAGGCCACCACTTGACGCAGAGGGTGACACACAGTGAATCCCGCCTGAGATTCGAAACATAAACCTGCGATTTCTCGCTGCCTGGACGAATCTGTGATGCACTGGGCCACCGCTGTCTGTGTCTATGAGGCAATGGTCATGAGCATTATTGTTGAAGCCAAGTCAACCATGGAGGCGTCTTATGAATGAAGGTATGTTGATAGACGTTTCCAACTCTATTATCGTCAATTCCCACTTCCATTACAGCCATTGGCTCTACATGCCGGTAACGAAGTCAATTCTGAAATAGCTTCTCATTTTTTTGTATTATATACTCACGCAGAAATGCGCAAACCCATGCATATGTATGTGTATGTATGTGTGTGTGTGTGTATGTGTGTGTGTGTGTGTGTGTGTGTGTGTGTGTGTGTGTGTGTGTGTGTGTGTGTGTGTGTGTGTGTGTGTGTGTGTGTGTGTAAATATACTTGTTAAATATCGATCTTTATTTTGTGAATCTGCTAATCAGAAGGTCTACATTATGTACAAATCATTTTTCGATCGTAAAAAATGGGCCGGAATTTGTGACAAAAAAGAAAGGGATCGATGAAAACATGCAGCGATGGAAATAGCACCTTTTTGGTGAGAGAAAGGGTGGACGGATGGGGGAAAGGAGAAACAGACACACGCGCGCGCGCGCGCGCGCGCACGCACACACGCACGCATATACACATGCGCGCACACTCACCACGCACCACGTACAGAGACCCTTGGTTCAACATGTTCGACGTATTGAATACACAGTGGTATTAAACCAAAGACAAAGAGACCTGTTGATCTAGTTTCTGCGGAAATCTCAGTCAAGATCACTGTTTATCCCATCTTGAGTGACTATAATTCGCATATTTCTTGTTTTTCTTTGTCAAAGCACTTTATATAGATCTATAGTCTGTTGTCAACTTTTTGTGAAATTGTGCATTTTTGTGTTTTTATATTATCTTATCACAACTATCTTTTGTTTTTGTTGTTGCTGGTATTGTTAGCTATTCTTATTTCTTATTTATCTCATTGAATTCATTCTAATCGCAAGGCTGTTGAGACAACACAGCGTTAATCAGGAGGGAAAAAATGCCGAAGAAAATGGAAAGGCAATCTAATATTCAAATAATGCACTGGAACTGTAGATCAATTTCCACAAATCTAGACAATCTTGTGCAGCATCTTCATCAAATAAGTATCATGTTTTAGCTTTACAATCTCTAAATGTATTCACTAAGAAACTCCCAATCCTTAAGGGCTACTTTTATCCTCCAATCTACCAATCTGAGGATGAAAAAGGAAAAATCAACACAGCTATTTATATCAGAGATGTTCTGGAGTACAGGCAAATTGTACCACCCTTTCCAACAGATACTAGAAACATTAATGCCTGTGCAGTCAGAGTAAAATTTAATGAATCGCTGATGTTGAATATAGTTTCTGTGTATTGCCAACTGGTCCAGACGAACAGAACAGAACACGGAGTGGCTACGCTCGATTCAGGATCAGAAAGAGAAATGGTTGATAGTGGGTGATTTTAATGCTCATTCTCCCTTTTGGGACAAGGAATGCACTGTTGGCAGGTCTATCAATAACCGTTTCGTCGAAAATGTTATAGATTCTGATTTATATCTACTCAATAATGGGAGTGTAACTAGAATTCCAGATATACTGAAACATAAGCCGTCTGCCATCGATTTGTCACTTATATCACCAGCTATTGCATGCAACTGTGAATGGGATACTGTCAAGGATACATTGGGTAGTGACCATCTTCCCGTTGTTATCAGTTTAAATGACAAACCAGTAAGTCAGGATTCAGTAAATGATAAAATCCCAAATATAATTACAGAAATGCAGATTGGGACAAATTTGAAAGATTGTTGTCAAAGCATAACATTGAAGAACTTCAGTCGGATAATATAGATAGTATTTATGCAAAATTCACTGAGATAATTTTGTACGCTGCTGATTCTTCAATACCGAAGTGCAATCAAATGAAAGAGAATAAATATTCAGGAAATGTTTGGTGGAACGATGCTTGCGCAGAGGCTAAACAATTGAAGAAAGAAGCCTTTAATGAATATCTCAAAGACAAAAAGAAAGAAGAAGAAAACACAAAAATATGAAGAAGGCAAAAATACATAGCAATAGAGTAAACGAACAGGCCAAACGGCAGTATTGGTCAAATTTTTGTAAAAACGAAGTTTCTGATCATGCAGATCTTCAGAAGGTTTGGAAAAAAGTGAAGGATATGAAAAATGGAGTATGCCTTCCAGAATATCCAGTACATATAAAAAATGAAGAATTTCCTTCTAACTCACAAAAGGCCGAAGCTTTCTCAGAAATATTTGCAATGACGAGTTGCAAAGAGGCTTGTCAGAAAAGGATAGAGTTTTTCGAGAGAAAGAATCTTCCAGTGAAATATACAATGATCCAATAGAAGATAACAGCCATTTTATCAATGCCCCAATCACCTTAAAAGAAATGAAAGATGTCATTTTTTCCAATGGAAATAAAAGAACTTCAGTAGGCCCAGATGGAATATCAAATGAATTAATCAAACATTTACCTGCTAATTTTGTTAACTTTCTTCACCAATTCATACAAAGATGTTGGTCGTCTGGAAATATTCCATTAATATGGAAACAATCTATTATTGTTCCCATACACAAGCTTGGTAAGCCAAAATCAGACATAAACAGTTATCGGCCTATTGCTCTGACGTCACATACTGGGAAACTGATGGAAAAAAATAATTTTAAATCGTCTCCTATACTACTGCGAAAAAGAACAATATCATACCAATACATCAAGCAGGTTTTCGTAAGGTAGGGCAGATCAACCATCGATCACCTTACCAAACTAACAACCCAAATTAAACATCAGTT
>JADBJO010013558.1:0-2500 GCA_016801955.1 Conus betulinus | reverse complement strand
AACTACGCAATTTCTTTAACAGTTTTCGCATCTCTTTCCTTTTGTTTCGACACTCTGTATCATACCTGTCTTGATGTCTCTTTCTTCCACTCACACATACTCTTTTTTTCATGCTCGCAGTCCTCTCTTTCACACAAGTATTAAATTCTTCCAGGGCTACATTGACATCAATATCAGCGGAGCGAATAGTATCATCTAACGTCACATGTATACGTTCACTGTTTGCCACATCATTAAACTGTTGAATACAATTAGGATTCCAAACAAAACTTTTCAATGAACACATTCTAATCTTCAGACAAAATACCTACACTGTTTTATTTGGAAAAGAAATTAACAATATTACAGGCATAAGATGTGTTTCCGTACAGTCTAAAACTTTTAATTCACAAGTATCACACACATAAGCAAGACGATCGCTCGATATCAACAAAAATCTATGACACCGCATCCAAAATAATAAATGTACGTGCAGCATCCTTCAAGGTCGCCATAACACATACCATACATAATGCACAAGTTTAACGCAGTGCACATGTTTAGCAAGGACTTACCAAATCCATTCATAACAGAATCTTGTGATTTTTTTTTGGTAATGTTTGCGAAATCTCTTTTAGAATGGACAATGAAGATCATTTTCAAAATGTTAAAAGAGCGACAATTAAAATCACCAGAAAGAAGCACAAAATAGTCATTATCTACAAGGGCATTGTAAAATGAACACTTCTGTAGCAAGGCAGTCCCACCCCCCCACTACCACTACCAGAGAGAGAGAGAGAGAGAGAGAGAGAGAGAGAGAGAGAGAGAGAGAGAGAGAGAGAGAGAGAGAGAGAGAGATGAAAAACGCGCGTTTGTGAAAAAGAAGAAACAAAAGAAACAACAATAGGAAACGAGAGAGAGAGAGAGAGGAGAGAGAGAGAGAGAGAGAGAGAGAGAGAGAGAGAGAGAGAGAGAGAAAAAAAAGAAACAACAATAGGAACCAGAGAGAGAGAGAGAGAGAGAGATCAGTGAAAAACGCGATTGTAAAAAATGAAAGAAAGAAAAAAAAACAATAGGAACCAAAGGGAGAGAATAATGAAATTACATTTGTTCAGAGATCAAACTGGATATATCTGGCAAACCCAAGGGGAATAAACGAGACGTTCTCTCTTTTTTCTTTTTTTCTTTTTTTTTTTCTCTCATTTTTTGTCCATCCGCTTGCTTTCTTTTTCATCTCTCTCTCTCTCTCTCTCTCTCTCTCTCTCTCTCTCTCTCTCTCTCTCTCTCTCTCTCTCTCTCTCTCTCTCTCTCTTTGTAATGCTTGCGTTGCTTGCACATAGAAAGATCTGTGAATGAATAAATCATCTCTCTGTCTGTTCGGGTTCGTGTAAGAAAAAAAGTGTTGTCTACTTTCTCTCTTTTTATTAGTGCATTTTAAGGTCCAAAAAAACGGTATGATACGTAAATGAATAGAATATTGCAGACTTTTTCTGCATCTTGACCGTGTTCGCATTTTAGCGCCACACAACAAACACAAACGCACGCGCGTGTGTATGTTTGTGTGTGTGTTGTGTGTGTGTGTTGTGTGTGTGTGTGTGAGGGTGTGTGGGGATAGAGTGTGTGGGGCGTGTATGTGTCTGGGTGCGGGTGGGTGTGTTGAGTGTGTGCGTGTATGGGTGTGTGTGAGTGTGTTGTGGGTGTGGGAGGGGGGTGTTGATGGTGTGTGGGTGTGTGTGTGTGTGTGGGTTGTGTGTGTGTGTGTGTGGGTATGTGTTGTGGGTGGGGTGTGTGGCGATGGGTGTGTGGTGTGTGTTGTGGTGTGTGTGTGTGTGTGTGAGGCGGTGGAGGGGGTGCGTGTGTGTGCTGTGGGTGGTGGGTGTGTTGTGTGTGATGGTTGGGTGTGTGTGGGTGTGTGTGGTGTGTGGGTGGTGTGCGTGGGTTGAGTGTGTGTGTGTTGTGTGTGGGTGTGGTGTGGAGGGGTGTTGTGTGTGTGTGGTGTGTGTGTGTGTGGGCGTGTGTGGGTGGTGTGGGTGTGTGTGTGTGTGTGTGGGTGTATGTTGAATGGGTGGGTTGTATGTGTGTGGGTGTGTGTGTGTGTGGGTGGGTGTGGTGTGGGTGTGTGTGTGTTTGATGTGGGTGGGGTGTGTGTGTGGTGTGTGGGTGTGTGGTGTTGTGTGGGGTGGGGGGGTTGATGTGTGTGTGTGTGTGTGGGTGTGGGTGTGGTGTTGATTGTGTGTGTGTGTGTGTGTGTGTGTGGGGGTGTGTTGTTGGATGTGGAGTGTGTGGGTGTGTGTGGTGTGGAGGGTGGTGTGTGTGTGTGGTTGAGAGGTGTTGGGTGGGTGGGTGTGTGTGTGTGGGATGGGGGGTGTGTGTGTGGTGTTGAGTGTGTGGGTGTGTGTCGTGTGTGTGAGTGGGGCGTGTGTGTGTGTTGAGTGTGTGTGTGGTGTGTGTGGTGTGTGTGTTGATGTGTGTGTGTGTGTTGATGGTGTGTTGTGGTGTGTGGTGCGTGTGTGGTGTGTGT
>JADBJO010013557.1:35061-42561 GCA_016801955.1 Conus betulinus | reverse complement strand
TGTGATTCTCCTGTCTGTCTGTCACTGTCCAAACAAGTCTCTGTTCCTCTGACCTTTAAAACCTGCCTGCCCCTGTCACTCTGTCTCTCTCTCTTTCTCTCTGTGACTCTGTCTCTCTCTCTCTTTCTCTCTGTCACTCTGCCTGTCTCTCTCTTATCTCTGTCACTCTGTCTCTCTCTCTTTCTCTGTGTGACTCTGTGTCTGTCTCTCTTTATCTCTGTCACTCTCTCTCTCTCTTTCTGCTGTGACTTTCTCTCTGTGACTCTGTCTGTCTGTCTCTCTGTGACTCTGTCTCTCTTTCTCTCTGTGACTCTGTCTGTCTCTCTTTTCTCTCTGTGACTCTGTCTCTCTTTCTCTCTGTGACTCAGTCTGTCTCTCTTTCTCTCTGTGACTCTGTCTGTCTCTCTTTCTCTCTGTGACTCTGTCTCTCTTTCTCTCTGTGACTCAGTCTGTCTCTCTTTCTCTCTGTGACTCAGTCTGTCTCTCTTTCTCTCTGTGACTCAGTCTGTCTCTCTTTCTCTCTGTGACTCTGTCTCTCTTTCTCTCTGTGACTCTGTCTCTCTTTCTCTCTGTCTCTCTGTGTCTTTCTCTCTGTTTCTCTCTGTGTCTCTCTCTTTCTCTCTGTGACGCTATCTGTCTCTCTTTCTCTCTGTGACTCTGTCTCTCTTTCTCTCTGTGACTCAGTCTGTCTTTCTCTCTGTGACTCTGTCTCTCTTTCTCTCTGTGACGCTATCTGTCTCTCTTTCTCTCTGTGACTCTGTCTCTCTTTCTCTCTGTGACTCAGTCTGTCTTTTCTCTCTGTGACTCTGTCTCTCTTTCTCTCTGTGACTTTGTCTCTCTTTCTCTCTGTGACTCTGTCTCTCTTTCTCTCTGTGACTCTGTCTCTCTTTTCTCTCTGTGACGCTATCTGTCTCTCTTTCTCTCTGTGACTCTGTCTCTCTTTCTCTCTGTGACTCAGTCTGTCTCTCTTTCTCTCTGTGACTCTGTCTCTCTTTCTCTCTCTGTGACGCTATCTGTCTCTCTTTCTCTCTGTGACTCTGTCTCTCTTTTCTCTCTGTGACTCTGTCTCTCTCTGTGACTCTGTCTCTCTTTCTCTCATTTATTTCTCTGCTAATATTAGTGCCTGTTACATGGTGGTGATTTTTGTTGTTGTTTGTTCGTGTAACTATGTTTCCATGCATACGTTGTCTGATTTAATAGAATGGTAACGGCAAGTATAAATTAAAATGGCTAAGCCAATACTTTACCGTTGTAAAAAAAAAAAAAAATAATCATCCGCTCCAGACCAGAGCGTTGGGTCAGTGCTGGTCAGGTATCCCCCAGTCATGCCCCCCCCCCCCCCCCCCCCCCCCCCCCCCATGACCTCTCCCTCCCAGCTTGGTCTTTCGTTTTCGTTTTCTTTTTCCGAGTCTTCATTTCTGCTACATTTATTTCCGTGTGTCTTGTTTTATCCCATCCTGACGCGCTTGAATGTTTAGAGGCCTAAGGAGTTGCCGCTGCAACCATATTATGGACTGATCCACTTGAATGTTTAGAGGCCTAAGGAGTTGCCGCTGCACCATATTATGGACTGGTCCACTTGAATATTTAGAGGCCTAAGGAGTTGCCGCTGCACCATATTATGGAGTGGGTCCACTTGGATATTTAGAGCTCGAAAGAGTTGTTGCCGCAGCGTATTACGGACTGGTCCACGCACAGCGAGTTTCCCTCAAACTCTCTTGTTCTCACTCTCACGGAATTTTTAGCCAGCCCTGTCCTCACACGAAAGGCCAGCCGGACAGTTAATCCGGAAAGCCACCAAGCAGCCGGTCCAGTCCATCACTGCACGGAACTTTAAGCCCAGGCGTCCTCCTCGCTCCATCTGCCGCTCTGTAACCGGACACGTACAGGGAGAGGGGGAGACGAGGGAAAGGGGAGGGGTAGGGAGGGGGGACGGGGGGGGGGGGGGGGGGGGGGGAAAGGAGGACAGAGGGTCATAGTCTCTCCAGATTCACCTACCCCCCTCCTTTGACGTCTACGGGTCAGTGACCCCCCGTTTCACACACCATCGCCGCCTCTCCATTCCCCCCGGCTTAGCTGCTGAGCGGAGGGGACAGATGGAAACGGGGCGGGGTCTGGCCTGGCTGTAACAAAAGGAAAAAGGGGGCCCGTTATATCTCGTTCCCTGGCGGAATCCAAACCTGTCCTGGCTGAGTGAGTGAGTGTTACGCCACAGAAGTCGTGTGGCGCTGATCCTATGTCTCCATCGACGTTTTTTTTTTTTTTTTTTTTTTTTCTCTTTTTTTTTACCACAGGGAAAGATCCCAGGAGTACACCGTCACAGCTGCAAGCGAAAATCAGTAGTTTTTTCCTTTTCGTTTTTTTTTTTTTTTCTTTTTGAAAAAACGCAAAACACACATAGAGAAGCAACAGTAAACCCAGGCCCGGATTTCAGTCTTGACTTTTGTCACGAAAGTGGAGATAGCATGACAACATCTATAACGAAAGACGGCGCCTCTGAACAACAATCATGGGCATGGGAGAGTGGTGTGGTGGAAAGGAGGGGAGGGAAGGGGGACGGGGGGGGGGGGGGGGGGGGGGAAGGAAAAAAAAAAGCCACTCGCACTCCATTCCCCCGGCCTTAGCTGGTGACGGACTAGACAGATGGGTGGCGCTCTGGGGGTCTGGCTGGCTGTAACAAAAGGAAAAAAAGGGGGGCCGGATATTCGTTCCCTGGGGGGTCGGGGTGGGGGGGGGGTGGGGGAGTGAGGCTGCGTGTTACGCAACAGAAGTCGTGTGGCGCTGATCCTATGTCTCCATCGACGTTTTTTTTTTTTTTTGGGTTTTAAAAACAGGGAAAGATCCAGGAGTACAACGGGGGTAGGGCGAAAAAATCAGTCTAGAGTTTGTCCTTTTGGTTTTGGTTTTTTTTTTTCTTTTTGAGAAACGAAAGGACACACGGTATGAAGCAACCCCCAAAACCCAGGCCCGGGTTCTGTCTTGGAAAGCTTACGGGAAAGTGGAGATAGCATTGACTCATTTATAACGAAAGACGCGCCTCTGAAAACAATCAATCGTCTGGAGGAGTGGTGTTTCCTAGGGGAAAGGAAGGGAAGGGAAGGGGGGGGGGGGGGGGTGGGGGGGGGGGGGGACAGAGGGAAAGGGGGACACAGGAAGTAATCTATCAGGCTATTACAAGAAGAGCGAGCAGCAAAAGGGAAACGGGGACGGGCAAAGGGGGTGAGAATAGTGGAGGAAAAGGGGGGGGGGGGGGGGTTGAAAAGGGGAGGGGGGGGGGTGGGGATAGTTCTTGCTCGGAGGCTCGCGAAAGCGGTTGTGGGGCTTTCGTTTGAATTTCAGCTTAAGGTAGTGCCACATAGTGCTCGAACGTGTTCGTAGCTAGAGGAGTCGCTTATCACATTGCTAAGCTAGCGGACATTTCAATCTTTTTTTTTTGTGTCTGCTTTCCATGGTTTTTCCCCCATCTGGATCTAACTTGCAGGGTTATCCTCGGTTTCAGAAACCATTTCTGTTTTGCGGGGTTTTTTTTTTGCAGTTCCAGTCGTTCGCCCCATTGTGGCGGGATGTGGGGGTCCTGCTTTGTAAGGCAAATTTATTTCTGAAATTTCAGATTTACATATATAAAAAAAAAACCCCACCTCAAAGTGGTTTTATATCCTCATGGATAATAGCGGTTATACCAGCAACCCTCGCTTACTGTATGTTCCCGTGACGCTGACGTTATAAACAGTATGTTTTTGATTGTTTCCCACATTTTTATGGTTCTTAAGAAATATTCTGGTCTGTCACTTCATCATTCGAAAGTTATTTCTTTTTTTTTCCATCTAGTGGGGATCGGCGATCGTGTCCGTCTTTGAGAGCCCACTTTCTCATTCGTGTTTTAAGAGGTATCATACCAACGGGGGGAAAGTTGGGCTGGATATGGAAACTTGTAAAGGAGGGGGTTTTTCCAGGAGGCAGTAGCATTCAGCATGATGAACTTTGGGTTTTTTTTTTTTTTTTTTTTTTTTTTTTTTTTTTTTTTTTTTTTTTTTTTTTTTTTTTTTTTTTTTTTTTACACAGAAACGAAAGTTGTCGTTGTCTGGTCTCTACGGATGGCAGTTTGAGTGACAATGCAACACTCACCAGGGAATGGTTCTTTTCGTCACCTTTTTTCCAGTAGAGCAAGTGGTTGTCATTGAAAAGTCTCGTGATATATCATGGTAAGCGATAAAATTAAATGTCTGTCGTGAAAGCAATAGGTGTCATTGAATGTTAATCAGTCTGTTATGAAAAAGCAATACGTCGGTCGTTTCAAAAAAAGCAATATCGGTCGGTTCGTTGAAAATTGATGAACCGTGCATTGAAGGCTATAACTCTGGTCGTTGTGAGAATTGAAACGTCTGACCACTGTTGGACAAGTCACCTTGACTCACGTCGTTGAAATTGGATACTCCGGTTGAGTGCTTACTAACTCTGTCGTTGTTTCAATATGCTAACGTCTGACCAGAGTTGGACTAATTGTCCATTTCGCTAAACTACAGGTCATTCAATAGGTAATGTCCTCGCGCTACTACGGTTGTGTGCGACGGTGTCACTAGGCTAGTGTCTACTGTGTCAATAGTGCATGGGTCAGCTAGGGCTACGTGTCACAATAGCGCTAATGTAACGTTATCACTACTGTTGAATAGCACCATGTTGTCGCGAGGTGCACTACTTTTTTCAGTGTTTGGTCACAATGACGTCTAAATACAGCTACGCGATGACGTAGCACTCTTTTCTCTTGATTTCTTCTTTTGATTTTCTTTGTTTTTTTCTTTTTGTGAGCCTTCTGTTGGATATCGCTACGTGTCGTCCTAGCACTATTGCTACTGTGCGCTAGCACTAACTGCGTTTTAGCACAGGTGTTTGCGAACACTTGAAGTCTAGTAGCCTTGTGCTACTGTGTCGCTAGCACTATTGTTTATGAAGGTTTGGCCAGCCTTGAAGTCAACTAGAAGGAGTCTTGCTACTGTGTCGCTAGCCAATATGTTTTGCCAGCCTTGAAGTCTAGTATTGCTACTGTGTCGCTAGCACTATGTTCTACCCAACCTTGAACTCTCTTAGCATTGCTAACTACTGCGTCGCTAGCACTATGTTCTAGCAACCTTGAAGTCTCTTAGCATTGCTACTGTGTCGCTAGCGCTATGTTTTGCCAACCTTGAAGGCTAGTCTTGCTACTGTTGTCGCTAGCACTACGTTTTTGCCAACCTTGAAGGCTAGTCTTGCTACTGTGTCGCTAGCACCTATTAAGCACTACGTTTGTTTTTGCCAACCTTGAAGCTAGTATTTGCTAACTGTGTCGCTAGCACTCAATGGTTTGCCAGCCTTGAAGCTCTTAGCATACTCGCGTTTCGCGCATGCAGCCGTTTGGCGCATAGTTCCTTGAAGTCTCTATATCATCGCGTTTTGCTTGGATGCAGCGAGGCCATAGGTCCTCCCCTGTTCTAATACCCCCCCCCCCCCCCTTCGCCCTTTTTCGTCCTCTTCGTTCGTTCCTCCCGCTTCATATTTCCCCTTAGTGTACTTCCGCTTCCCCTCCCCGCCATTATGCGCATCATAGAGACCACACGCACACGAAACCACAACCCCCCAACACCACACCCACACACACAGTTCCACACACACACCACGCTGCGCGCGCACGCACTGCACGGCACATCGCACCCCTCCCCACCACACCCATCCACCCCACCCCCACCCACCCACCACCCTCCTACACCACACCCCCTAGGCAAGAGTGAGGCCAGCGGTAGTTCCATAAGCCATCAACTCCTTTCAAAGAAGCCAAGGAACCTGTCTATCCTGTCCCAAGCAACTCGATCCATGTTGCACAAGCAACCGCCAGTTTTGGGTTGAAGAACCCAACCAGCACACGTTGTGATTAACCTTACACACGGGTTCATCATTCTGACAACTCAGTCGTCCATCTCTCTGTGTTTGAGAGAAAAAACAACTTTAACGACTTTTACACGATGTATTTATTTTGGCATTAAAAGGGACTGTAAGAGGCATGAAGGGTAATAGTGGCGAACACAAAACTGGAAAGCTTATTGTTTTAAAAAATTATTTTTAAAAAAAACCCTCAATAAAATTTTCATTTGACTTCACCCACACACCCACGCACACTAACCCACACACACCACACACCACACCACACACAACACACACACACACACACACACACAACCACAAGAAAGAAAGACACACACACACAACACCACACACACACACACACCCACACACACCCCCACACCAGCACCTTTCAAATAAAAAAAAAAATTAAACAACCATCCAGAGTACAAAGAACACACAAATGTATGGAAAGAACGGTTTATTTATACCCCAATAAAAAGAGACTTTATCGGTTGTTCGCAGAATAGAGAGAGAGATATCGAGAGGAAGATAGAAGAGAGAGACGATGTGGGTAAGCGGTATCCACACACACCACACGTATAGAATACACAATCTTCTCTTCCTGGTTTTTTTTTTTTTTTTTTTTTTTTTTTTTTTTTTTTTTTTTTTTTTTTTTTTTTTTTTTTTTTTTTTTTTTTTTTTTTTTTTTTTTTTTTTTTTTTTTTTTTTTTTTTTTTTTTTTTTTTTTTTTTTTTTTTTTTTTTTAACTGTCTAAGCGGCTCCTGCCATTGTTTGGGGCCGGGATAACCCATATTGCAAAAAAAAAAAAAAAAAGAAACAAAAAAAAAGTAAAATAAAAAAAAAAAAACAAAAACAAAAAAAAAACTCACTACACCGACACACACACACACACACACACACACACTACATGAAAAAAGAAGAATAAAAATTGAGGTTGTGAGGGTTAGGGGGGCTGGTGGTGGTGGTGGGGTGGGTGGGGGGGGGTGGGGGCCCAGATTTCCAACCTTAAGTAACCGAACGATTGCTGCGGTTGTCCCACGTTCCATCTCAGTTTGGCATTCCCTATCAGATTTTGTCGCCCTTTACATGTGGGGGTTCCCCACTTTCACCTGCCTTAAGTGCCAATGTATGGGTCAAGTGGTGCAACAGGGTAACCGCCGCCCCCCCGCGCCCCCCCCCCCCCTCATTATATTTTTTGATGAAATGTTTACATCACACCGCCGCATCAGTTGACCAGGTTAGTTTCACTGGTTTTTTTTTTTTTTTTTTTTGTGTGGCAAAGTATGACACAAAGGTCCTGTAAAATGTTCCTTGAAATGGTTGAAGAGATCAGAGCATTTCCAATAGTTACATCGCTCTCCATCATCTCATCCGTCATCCTCCTCGTCCCGTCGCTCTCTCTCCCTCGTCTCCGTTCCTCATATCTAAACTCCCCCATCTCCCCCCTCTCCCTCTCTCGCCCTACTCGCATCCCCTCGACCACCCCCCTCGTCATCTCTCATCTCCTCTCCGCGCTATCTCTCTCTTCTCTCCTCTGTATGATTTTAAAACTGTGTCTGGTCGGAGAGAGATCCGGAATTGAAAGGATTACCATCGCCCGGTTGT
>JADBJO010013557.1:0-32925 GCA_016801955.1 Conus betulinus | reverse complement strand
GGCGTAGGAAGAACAGGAGAGGTGTGTGGTGTGTGGGGGGTGGGTCGGAGAGGGGAGGGAAGGGCCTGTCAGTCGGGACTCTTTCTCAGTTGTCTTTGTTTCACCGGAGGAGGCGTCGGGGGTTTGTTAGCTAGGCACGACCGGTGCTTGCTTTAGTAGTGGCCTGCCTGCCTTGTATTGCCTGGCATGCTATGCCTTGCATGCCTTGCAAAGTCAGCCTGCTGCTGCTGTGTGTCCATGTTCTTTGATGCTTCATGGGGGCCGCTGCTAGGCCTAGTTCCACGCCCAGACATCTGTTGGGCTGGATGGAGGATGGGTTGTAGTAGTGCCGTTATTAGCGCCGTGGAGTGACAGCGTCCCTTTAGTTGAGGGTTTGAAATTATTAGTCTTGCAGAAGAGGAAGAGGAGCTGCCCGAGGTTTATTTATTACTGACATCATTAACTTCATGTTGGTGAGTGATGTGGTGTGTGTGTGCCTGCTTGCTTGCTGGAGAGTTGTTTCCCCTCTGTGCATGTTTGTTTGATTTGTTATTTTCTTGTTTGGTTGGGACTGGTGACAGTAAACGCCTTCATAGGTTTCATTCATTTGTTGTAGTAGGTTTTTTGGTTTTGTTTTTGTAGTAAGTTTTATTTAAGCAGCGATAGTCGTCCGAGGCTCTTTATTGTGCTGCTGTTACATTGAGGGTTACAAGGTATCGTTGGGAAGAGAGAGAGAGACGGAGAGACCCGGAGAGAGAGATAGACGAGAGAGAGAGCTTGATTGATTGATTGATTGATTGATTGATTGATTGATCGTCTAATACACAAGGATGGAGATTTTAGGCCAAAGTCTAGTCTCTTACAATCTGTCCTTGTTATGCATACCTTATTTCAGCACATATCATTCATACTGACAATTCAACCATAGCAACATGGTAATCTGATTCTACGATGATAGCAAACTATTCATAAAGCACTAATGCGATGGGGGATGGTAAAGCAGAAGGAAACTTAAACAAACAAACAAAAACTACAGAGAGAGAGGTCAGAGGAGACGTGGGGAAGAGACAAACGGTAGGTAGGGGGAGGAGAAAAGGGATGGTAGACAGAGTGGGAGTGGGGAGTGAGTGATTTTAACGGAGTAGGTTTTATGTGTAGACTAATAGAGAGCGAGAGGTGTGTGTGTTTGTGTGTTTGTGGTGGGGGGAGGGGGGTGCTTGTCGTGCGAGGGCGTTCCCTGCACATTTTCAGATATGGGGGTCGACGGAAAGAGGGAGGAAGGTTGACCCAGAGAAAGAAAGAGAGAGGGGGTGTGAGGGAAGGAAGATTGACCCAGAAAAAGAAAGAGAGGGAGTGGGGAAGCACGATTGACCCCATGAGAAAGCAAATCACATCAAACCACCAGGAAACAAGGAAAGAGAGAAGGGGAGGGTGAGGGAAGGAAGGAAGATGACGACCTCCCGGAACCTTGAACGAAAGAGAGAGGTGAGTCAGGTGAGGGGAAAGTCAGATGACCCAGAGAACAAAAGAAAGAGAGAGGGAGGGTGAGGGAAGGAAGATTTTGACCCAGAGAAAGAAAGAGAGAGGGGAGTGAGGGAGGAAGAGGACCCAGAGAAAGAAGGAGAGAAGGAGGGCGAGGGAAGGAAGTGAACTCTGAAGAAAGAAACTGTGTGTGTGGGGGGGGGGGGGGGGGGGGGGGTGGGGGAGAGAAGGAAAGAGAGAAGGTGGGAAGGAAGTGTGAGGCTTGGAGTTGTGGGGTAGAGAAGGGAGGCTTGGACGGTGGTGGGGGGGGGGGGGGGGGGGGGGGGGGGGGACAGAGCTGCATTAAGTGGACAGAGGGGTGTTGAGGAGGATTCCCCCCTGCCCTCCGTTCTGTCCCAGTGCAGTGGCCAGGCGTAACATGTTTGCTTGACTGAACATTGAGCGATCAACAAAGAGTGCGCGGTCACTGGCTTAGACCCTAAAAGGGTTTGTTTGGTGGTGTAACTTCTGTCCGTAGTGGAACGTTTTAGTGGACGTTTTAACTTCAGTCCTTAGTGTCCCTCAGTGGACGTTTTAGGGGGCATTCTGTCCTTAGGTGGACGTTTTAGTGGACGTTTTAACTTCAGTCCTTAGTGTCCTCAGTGGACGTTTTAACTTCTGTCCTTAGTGGACATTTTTAGTGGACGTTTTAACTTCAGTCCTTAGTGTCCTCAGTGGACGTTTTAACTTCTGTCGTTAGTGGACATTTTAGTGGACGTTTTAACTTCAGTCCTTAGTGTCCTCAGTGGACGTTTTAACTTCTGTCGTTAGTGGACGTTTTAGGTGGACGTTTTACTTCAGTCCTTAGTGTCCTCAGTGGAAGTGGACGTTTTAACTTCCTTAGTGTCCTTAGTGGACGTTTTTCTTTGCCCTCAGTGGACGTTTTACTTCCGTCCTTAGTGGACGTTTTAACGTTTTGTTTCAACTTCTGTCCTTAGTGGACGTTTAAGTGGGACGTTTTAACTTCTGTCCGTAGGTCCGTTTGGTGACGTTTTAACTTCTGTCCTTAGTGGGCATTTTGTGGACGTGTGTCCTTCGGTGGGGCATTTTAACTTGTCCCTTGGGGGCGTTTTACTCCTGTCCTTAGTGGACTTTTTAACTTATGTCCTTAATGGATGTTTTAACTTCTGTCCATAGTGGACATTTTAACTTCTGTCCTTAGTGGACGTTTTAACTTCTGCAATAGTGGATGTTTTCACTTCTGTCCTTAGCAGACGTTTTTACTTCTGTCCCTAGTGGACGTTTTAACTTCTGTCCTTAGCTGCTAGACTTGAGGCTCAACTGTAGGTTCCATTGTAGATTTGATATAATATTGTTTGTGTCCAGTTTTTTTTTCTACTAATTTGTAAACTACACAAACATGATGATTGGGTTTACTCCCCCCCCCCCCCCCCCCCCTCCCCTCCACCACCAACCACCCCCCAACTCAATCCTCCTCCTGGGAATTGGAGCGCTGCCAGTCAGTCTCTGTCCATTGGGCATGTGTCTGTTCAGTGTTGTCTCACCTGCTCTCTGGGTCTGTCCCTGTCTCTCTCTCTGTCTGTCTCTCTCTCTCTCTCACTCTCTGTCTGTCTGTCTCTCTCTTGGCCTTTGAGCTTTTTCTTTGAGTGCTTGTAGTTTGTAGACTGAATGGACAGTTTTTCTTTACTGCTGGTGTGATTTCTTCAGTGGCAGGCAGCAGGAGTCATGTCCCTTTTTCACTGGTTGATGAATTGAGAGAGAGAGAGAGAGAGAGAGTGTGTGGGTGTGTGTGTGTGTGTATGTTGGGGGAGGAGGAGGAGGACACACAAGCCTGCTGGCACATTCATGGAACTACCCCCCCCCCCCCCCCCCCCCACCCCCCCCCCCCCCCGTATTATGAATCATGAAGTGAGCAATTTAGAAATCAGTTGGGGAACTTGGATACACATGTGTGCCATTGCTGGAGCAGAAAACGAGAGGCTCGCCATTGATAAGGAGAAAATAACAGGGCAGCCATGGAGGCCATGGAGAGTGGGAAAAAGGCTTCAGTTTCAGTCGGTGATGCCTGCTATGACTCACGGTAATGTCTGCTATGACTCACGGTGATGCCTGCTATGACTCACGGTAATGCCTACTATGACTCACGTCAGCTGGTGTGGGACAAACCAGTGCCTTGAGGTACTCAATATATCGGTCCTGTGAAGCCTATGGGTTTCTCAACTGTCAGGATTTCTCTCTCTGTGGCCTTCTCACTTTATGTATACACTTGTTCAGGGCCCGTCAGTGTTGAATGTGATTGGAGTTAAAATCCCCAGACTTGGTGCAGAGGTGTTCCTTGCTGGTGACTGATGTTCTCACTGCGAGGACTTGATGCTTGCAGCAAGACAACACAGATGATACAGACACTGGCTGATCCTCTGTTGTAACACTGTGTTTAACTCCATCGAAGTATGTTGAGTTTTGATGTTGACTTCACCAGCTTTGACCTTGTCGTCAGTGAAGGATTTGTTCATATCAGGCTGTTCCAGAGTGGTGGAATGTCACTCATGAGAGAAGGAGCTTAGATACACACACATATACAGACATACAAAAATACACATACACACACACACACACACACACACACACACACACACACACCACACACACACACACAACATACACACACACAAGCACACACACACCACCACATACACACCACACACACAATACTCACACAACACACACACATGCACACACACATACACATGCACACACACACGCGCACACCACACACACACATACTCACACACACACACACCACACACACACACACACACACACGCACATGCACATACACACACACAACACACACACTCTCTCTCTCTCTCTCTCTCTCACATACACACACAACACTCTCTCGTCTCTCTCTCTCATCTCCTCTTCTCACATACACACACACACACACCACACACACACACACACACACCACACACACACTCACTCACTCACTCACTCACTACACTCGGCTCACTCATACATGCATATCACGGTATCAGTATGAAATAATCTTCTGATTATTTTTGACTGCCAGTTGGGGGGGTGGGAGGGGGAGGGGGGAGGGAAGACGTCCCATGTTTTTTTTTTCTCCTCATATTTTCATCTTCCCAGAATGGTTGACCAATGAATTTGATGCTATATAGTATGTCATATCATCTTGTTTGTCAAGAGTTGTTGGTTTGTGTACAACCAGTCTACATGTCAACTCATCTTCTACTGACCCAGGAGCGGTTGGTCAACACCAGTCATCCTTGTCAGTTATTCATGACCAGAGCGGTTGGTCTTTGAACACCAGTGTGTGAGGCCCAGAATTGTCTGTGTTTCACCAGGCTACATGTCAATTTATCATCTATGACCAGAGCGGTTGGTCTTTGAACACCAGTGTGTGAGGCCAGAATTGTCTGTGTTACACCAGGCTACATGTCAAGTTATCATCCATGACCAGAGCGGTTGGTCTTTGAACACCAGTGGTGTGAGGCCAGAATTGTCTATGTTTGCACCAGGCTACAAGGTGTGCCCATTCATTGGCCCAGAATTGTCGGACTGTTTTCACCACTACAATCTGCCGTCATGTTATCTTCTATGATCTCTAGAACAGAGTTGTGATCTGTCTGCGCCAGTGTACCTGTCTTACTGGTGCAGAATTGTTGGTCTACTGACACCAGTCTACGTGTCATATCTTAGTGGTGCAGAATTTGGTGTACTTACACCAGTCTAGGTGTCATATCTTACTGGTGCAGAAAGTGTGGTGTACTTATACCAGTCTATGTGTCTCATCCTCTTGGTGCAGAATTGTTGGTGTACTTAGACCAGTCTATGGAGTCATATCTTAGTGGTGTAGAATTGTTGGTCAACTTAGACCAGTCTATGTGTCACATCTTCTAGGTGCAGAATTGTTGGTCTACTTACACCAGTCTATGTGTCATCTTTCTGGTGGTAGAATTGTTGGTTGTACTTACACCAGTCTACGTGTCATATCTTAGTGGTGCAGAATTGTTGGTCTACTTACACCAGTGTACATGTCATATCTTCTTGGTGCAGAATTGTTGGTTACTTACACCAGTGTACATGTTATATCTTAGTGGTGTAGAATTGTTGGTCTACTTACACCAGTCTACATGTCATATCTTCTTGGTGTAGAATTGTTGGTCTACTTACACAGTCTCGTGACATATCTTAGTGGATGTAGAATTGTTGTCTCTACTTACACCAGTCTACATGTCATATCTTCTTGGTGGAGAATTGTTGTTGGTCTGCTTACACACCAGTCTACATGTCATATCTTAGTGGTGTAGAATTGTTGGTCTGCTTTACACACCAACGTCTATGTGTCATATCTTCTTGGTGCAGAATTGTTGTCTACTTACACCAGTCTATGTGTCATATCTTCTTGGTGCAGAATTGTTGGTCTGCTTACAGTGTTCTATGTGTCATATCTTAGTGGTGCAGAATTATTGGTCTACTTACACCAGTCTACGTGTCATGTCTCTTAGTGGTACAGAATTGTTGGTCTGCTACATTAGTCTAAGTGTCATATCTTACCGGTGGAGAATTGTGGACTACTTACACCAGTCTATGCCTTACCATTGCATTTGGTTTCAGAATCATTGGTCAGTTTTCACCAGACTGCATGTCATGTTATCTCATTGGTCCAGAATGTGTTGTTGTGTGTAACGCAGTCTACATGTTGATTCATCTCATTGGTCAGAATTATTGGTCTGTTTTCACCCTGTCTGCATGTCATATTATCTCATTGGTCCAGAATTATGGTCTTTTTCACCAGTCTGCATGTCATATTATCTCATTGTCCAGAATTATGGTTGTTTGTAATTGCATTCATATTACCAGTCAATTTTCACCAGTCACATTCACTATTACATCACTGGTCCACAATTGTTGGTGTGTTTTCACCAGTCTACATGTCATATTATCTCATTGATCCAGAATTGTTGATGTTAACACAGTCAACATGTCACATTACCTCATTGGTACAGAATAATTGTTGATGTTAACACAGTCAACGTGTCATATTACCTCATTGGTACAGAATTATTGTTGATGTTAACACAGTATACATGTCATATTACTCATTGTTACAGGAATTGTTGTTGTTTTTACCTGTCTACATGTCATATACCTCATTGGTACAGAATTGTTGTTGATGTTTTCACAGTCTATATGTTGATTCATCTCACTGGTCCAGAATTGTTGGTCTGTTTTCACCAGCATTACATGTTGACTCATATCTCATTGGTCCCAGAATTATTGGTCAGTTTTCATCAGTCATACATGGTCATTATTGTTGATTGGTCCAGTCAGAATCAGTACATGTTTATTTATCTGGTTGTTGTTTGCTTGTGAGCACATTCTACATGTCGATGTTATCTCATTGGTCCAGAATGTTGTTGCTGTTTCACCATGTGATGTCGATTATCATTGGTCCAGAAAGTGTTGTATACCAGTCTGCATTCACATTTTGTTCATTCTGGTCCAGAATTGTTCTATTTATACCAGTCTGCATGTCATTTTGTGTCATTTGTCCATAATTGTTCTATTTATACCAGTCTGCATGTCATTTGTGTCATTTGTCCATAATTGTTCTATTATACCAGTCTGCATGTCAAATTGTGTCATTTTGTCCATAATTGTTCCATGTTAAGCTAATTGCATGTCATGTCGTGTCATTTGTCCAGAATTGTCTCTGTGTACAGCCTTTGTCCAGAATTGTCTCTGTGTACGCATTTGTCCAGAAATGTCTCTGTCTGTGTACAGCAGTCTACGTATTGTGCACTTTCACTGTGTCAGGATGATTGTCTCTACACCAGCCCACACATCATATATTCATTTCACCCGAATTGTTCTCTTTGTGGATACCTGTCCTTGTGTCATTTCATCTCATCTGTGCAGATTTGCAGTAGTTACCTGGCCTACACTTTCTGTAGTCACACCTCCCTACATGTGCTGTTATCTCATTTGTGGGACTAGCTCAGCCTCCTGAATGGGAAGGTGTTTCCAGCTTAAATCAACATTGTCTGATGCTTCCTCTTTAAAAAGTACCGTCAATGACAACACCTCCACCATTTCTCTCACCTCTCCTTCCATTGCCTTTATGGCCCTTTTCTCTCGGTGGGCTATGCAACATTCTCTTATGCCTTCCTTCTCTCCTTGCTTTTCTTCTGTGCCCCGTAGGAAATCTGAAGTGATGTTACTCACAAACTTTAAGTGGTACATGTGGTTCTGTGTGTACAAGGCTTGTGTGTATGCATTACACCCTACACACACAACAGCGCGTGCGCACACACACACACACACACAAACACCACACACGCACACAGTATGGCCAAGTAGAGAGGGGTACATACATTCAGTCACCATCGACAGGCTGGATCTTCAAAGTTCCTCCAGGGCTACTGTACGCCTTTAGTCCAGATTTCTGTGACCTTGGGTTTGGTCATCACAGGTGTGTATGCCTTTCTCCTCCCCCTACCCCCCCCCCACCCCCATACCTACCTCCTCCCTTCCACCATTCTTGTCTCACTCTCTTTGTTGTGGGAAAAGGGGGTGGAAGAAGGGTGGGGAAGGATTTACGGGGAGGGGGAGGGATTAGAGGTGGGGAAGATTGAAAAAAAAAAGAAAAGAAAAAGGTATGTGTTATGTGTGTTGGTTGGTGTATGAGACAGTGAAGGGAAGGGGCGGGTCTGTGTAGAGATTCAGTACTCGTGCTGTGTAATTGTTTTGCATAGGATTGGATCTCTCTCTCTCTCTCTCTCTCTCTCTCTCTCTCTCTCTCTCCTCTCTCAACTCTCTCTCTCTCTCCCTGCAACCGTCAGGTTTCTATGTTTGTACATGCGTTGTTTGTATGTGTGTCATAGGATGTGAGTGAGGGGAATCAGTCGGTGTGTCAGTATCATGCATGTGTTTGGAGAGACAGGTGTATAGTGTTGGTCCGTGCTGTTTGGCCTTTTACATTCTGTTGTTACTTTGTTGAGGTATGTTGGGTGGGGGTTGCTTATTAATTTGTGTTCTGTCAGGCTGTCGTCTTGCTTACGTCTCACAATCTCTCTCAGTCTCTCTTTCTGTCTGTTTCTGCCTCTCTCGGTCTGTCTGTCTCCGTGTCTGTCTGTGTCTCTGTCTCTGTCTCTCTCTCTCTCTCTCTCTCTCTCTCTCTGTGCTCATGTGTGCGTACGCGCGCATGCGTGTGTGTGTGTCAGAGAGAGGGAGAGAGATCCAACAGTTTACATAAAGTGCTTAAGTGTGCTATTCTAAAGTCTCTACTTCAACAGAGATGCGGGGAAAAATTCCTGTTAGACTCTATATAGCTAAAGGAGTCTGTGGGTAGAGCCGATTTTTGTAGTCTGCCCTCCTATCCTTCGTCCCACAGTTGGCTCTGGAAAACGGCATCAGCCTCAGACTTAAAGACAGTAGTGCGGATTACTCGCTGAAGACGTGCATGCATGCGCGTGTTCATGCTCGCGCAGTTATGTCCAGTGTATGTATGTATACACTTTCCTTTCCCACCTTTCTCGTCCTGTGTGTTGTCGCTTTTCTCAATCTCATCTCTACTCCCTCCATTCTGTCCATCTGTCTCCCTTTCTTTCTGTCACTGTTCTGTCTGTTTTTTCTTGTGAGGCGTTCCTCCCAATCTCTATTCTCCGTACCTTCTTTTTTCTCTCCCTGTGGTTTCCTACTACCTCGCGTTCTTCCCCCCCCCCCCCCCCCCCCCCCCCCCCCCCCCCCCCCCCCCCCCCCCCCCCCCCCCCCCCCCCCCGCCTCTGTTTTTATGTGAGGCGTCCTCCCCATCTCTATTCTCCGTACCTTCTTTTTTTCTCTCTGTGGTTTTCCTACCCTCGCGTTCTTCTCCCCCCCCCACCCCCCCCCCCCCCCACCTATACTTCTCTCTTTCATCCCAAACGAACCACTGTTTTTCGCCGTTTCCTCTTTTATATATATCTCTCTTTTTCATTCCCTGCCCCCCCCCCCCCCCCCCCCCCCCCCCCCCCCTCTTTTCCACTTTCTTTTCAACGGATATCCTTCCCTCTGTCTCTCGCCATCCCTTTTTCCTCCCTGTGACCGCACTCCCCCCCCCCCCCCCTTCCCACCTCCACCCTCTCCAATCTTCATACCCCCTGCAGTCTCGTGTCTCCGTTCCTCCCCCCCCCCCCCCCCCTCACCCCTCCTCTCCAGTCCCGTTACGTTTGGAGATGCAGCGGTCATGTGATATCCTGATCGTCACCTGAAACGTTATGACTAGCTCGGGGCAGGGGAGGGAAAGAGGTGGAGAGGGTGGGCGGAGGGGGGTGGTTGGGGGAGAGGGGGGGGGGGGGGGGGGGGGGTGGCCGGAGCCGTGGGGGAAGGAAAGGAACGGCTTGGGTGTGTATTGACTCTTTTGGGGGGAGGGGGGGGGGGGGGGTAGGCAGATGGGGGAGGGGAGAAGGAGGGGGTTGGGGGTGGAGGAGACGAAGCTTGATAATTCCTGACGCTTTGGCTGGTCTGTGTGTGCCGGCTGTCTGCTTGCTATAGCTGGATGCAGGGTGTGGGACAGTTCACGCACTGAACAACACAGGGTCGGTTTGAGAAGCGCTGCAGCGAGACGGTGGGATGTGTTTTTGGGGAGAGTGACCTGATCTTCCGAAAGAAAAGATCCAGGCTTTGCCGGGCTGAAGAGTAGACAGACGTCCGAAGGTTTGTGTCTGTCGGTTTGCCGGGCTGAAGAGTAGACAAACGTTCCGAAGGTTTGTCTGTCGGTTTGCCAGCTGGTGAGTATCATGCCCCCCCCCCCCCCCCCCCCCCCCCCCCCCCCCCCCCCCCCCCCCCCCCCCCCCGTTAAAGCCCTCGAAAAAAAGTTTAATGGTTGGATACCTTTTTTCTTTTTTTTTATTTTTACTATAAAGTAGCTACAGTTTCAATATTCGTTTTATTTAAAGTTTTCAGCGAGAGAGAGAGAGAGAGAGAGAATACTGTTGAAATTGAGCAGCAGAATAGATAACTAGGTGTGTGTCGTGTTCTGTAGAGGCCACAGCGAGTGGAGTGTGTATGACGTGGGATGAGCCATGACTGTACAGGTGTGCATTGTCTTCGACTCGGGGGGGGGGGGGGGGGGGGGGGGTTGTCTGCACGTCTGGTCATGCATGGATGGATGGTCGAAAACTATACCTTTCTTAGCCATACTTTCGAAGGGAAAGGTTGGACGGTCGGATTTCATGTGTTGGTAGGACCACCTATATGTATGTGTTACAGGATGCCCTTTGGTTGGCTTACTGTCGACCTCTCCTGGCTCCTCTCCACCTTCCCTTCTGTAAATAAGCTCACACAAAGTCTGTGTGGTCTGTGCCTTTTTCTCTCTTTTATTCAGTTTGTTGATCGGTTTTTCTCTCTCCCCCTTTTTTTTTTCTCTTATCTCAAGCTCCCCTCTCTTTCACCCAAAATAAATTCATAGAATGTACGGTTATTGTCGGTTTATTGCTCGTAATTCCGTCACTGGCTGTGACCCGTGACGGGGTCATGACCTCTCTTGGTCTCTCACTGGTGTGTGTATGTGTGTGTGTGTGTGTGTGTGTGTGTGTGTGTGTGTGTGTGAGTGTGAGTGAGTGAGAGAGAGTATGTGTGTGTATGTGTGTGTGTGCGTGTGCGCGCGCGCGTTGTGTGTGTGTGTGTGTGTGTGTGTGTGTGTGTGAGAGAGAGAGAGAGAGAGAGAGAGCGACCTTGCGTTTCTCTCCCCTTCCCCACTGAATCTTCCCTCGGGTACAGCTCTGTCGGCTATTAGTATAGGCACTGCAGGCGAACCGCTCGTAGAATATTGATATACTGCAGCAGCCATACAAGCACGGTATGAACAACAAGAGCTCTGCTGGTCAGTTCCAGCCACTTCATTCAGGCTTTCTGTGAGCTGGGATGTGACCTGTGTCCTTGTGGACGAACGTGTGTTGGACTGATAGAAACACGTACTCCGGCTAGCCAAGGAGGGCCAGGCATAGGATGACACTAACGAGCCAAGAATGGCACAAACGTTGAACCGTGCAATGAAAACATCCATGCCCTTCTCAGGATAAAAGTCGAAAAGTGGGTGCCAAGTACCGATGGCAAGAAGAATAGGGCTCTTTAATTAGGCTGACACTCGCTCTTCTGTGTCCTGAATTGGAGTCTCTCGTATCCCGTCTTTGGGAAATCGCGAAAAGAGGAAAAATTGTGGCAAAGGTTATGCGTTGGTCATATGTATATTGATAACATTCATTCATACTGTGTAACCTCTGCCCTACATCGTGGGTATGGAATGACCCACAGTCATGCTTTTTCATGAGTGATAACCGTTTTTTAAGCTGTCTCCACAAAATAGTAGGACTGTCATCGTCAGTGAAGTATGGCCCCACGTGTGGACCAAAAATCGGGGTTTTTTTTTTGACAAAAGAATAAACCGAAACAGGGCTAGGCTACAGTCCTTGGTTAAAAGCGTGGGTCCCTGGAGACTGGTGTACGTCAAGGCTGTATTCAGAAAGCATGGGTCCCTGGAGACTGGTGTACGTCAAGGCTTTATTCAGAAAGCATGGGTCCCTGGAGACTGGTGTACGTCAAGGCTGTATTCAGAAAGCATTGGTCCCTGGAGACTGGTGTACGTCAAGGCTTTATTCAGAAAGCATGGGTCCCTGGAGACTGATGTACGTCAAGGCTTATTCAGAAAGCATGGGTCCCTGGAGACTGGTGTACGTCAAGGCTTTATTCAGAAAGCATGGGTCCTGGAGACTGATGTACGTCAAGGCTTTATTCAGAAAGCATGGGTCCCTGGAGACTGATGTACGTCAAGGCTTTATTCAGAAAGCATGGGTCCCTGGAGACTGGTGTACGTCAAGGCTTTATTCAGAAAGCATTGGTCCAAAACACGGGTCCTGGGAGACTGGTGTACGTCAAAGCTGTATTCAGAAAGCAAGGGTCCCTGGAGACTGATGTACGTGAAAGGCTTTATTCAAACTTTAACAGCATGGGTCCCTGGAGACTGATGTACGTCAAGGTTTTATTCAGAAAGATGAGTCCCTGGAAAAATGGTGACGTACGGCATAGCTTTATACCTGTACAGAAAGCATGGGACTCTGGAGACTGGTGACGTATGGAATGGTGACGTACGGCATAGCTTTATACCTGTACAGAAAGCATGGGACTCTGGAGACTGGTGACGTATGGCATGGCTTTATTCCTGTACAGAAAACGTTAGTCCTTGGAGACTGGTGACGTATGGCATGGCTTTATTCCTGTACAGAAAACGTTAGTCCTTGGAGACTGGTGACGTATGGCATGGCTTTATTCCTGTACAGAAAAAGTTAGTCCTTGGAGACTGGTGACGTATGGCATGGCTTTATTCCTGTACAGAAAGTATGGGACCCTGGAGACTTAGCCACATTACCATTTTCTCACATATGACATACATTCATATAGAGGAATTTGGATTTCAATTAAACATCTTCTCGGTTCATGAAATCAATGGACAGGGGAATAAAACTTTGTTTAAATCTGACACTTCGCATTTAACCGATCGATATCTTCGTCCTGACTGAAGAAGGTCATACTGATTTGCAAGAACGTGGGTCTGGTCACACGTAATCTTCTTCGCTTTACAAACAAACACGGCACCTGTATAGCTCACTCAGACTTTTTTGTCTCTCACCAACGATTTTTCCTCCACACGTTCACACTTTTCTCAAGCACATTTCTGCTCTTCACAGTCAACCCACCATACCAACACATAAATGAGAAAGTTAGAACAGATTCCAAGAAGCATGAATAAAATGTCCGAAGAATGTCAGTATTCACATGATTTTGTTACATTCAGATCAAGATAGTTATGATCGCACCAGTCAACAAATCTTTGAACCTCCTTGAAGTAAACAGAATCAGAGTTGGAAAGATCCACAAGTGCTGAGTCATCTGAATATTTAATGTACAAAGTTGATCACTTCCTGAACAATCATTTGTGTACAGAGTAAAAAGCACTGGTGATAAAAAACAGTACCCTGGGGGTGCGCCAGTTGAAAATGACTCTGGAAGACGAAAACAACACTTTGATATCGAACAGACTGTGTCCTCTGTGTAAGAAAATCAATTATCCAAAGAATGAGCTTGTTACCCACATTATGTTAATGAGTTTCTTTGCCATCAGATGTAGTTGTATAGTGTTGAATGCTGATGAGAAATCAATAAAGAGAATGCGTACAAAGGAGGCAGGTTTTTCGAGGTGTGAAAAAGCATGATGGAGAAGTGTGAGTGTGGCATCATCTGTTGATCTGTTCTGTTGGTATGCGAACTGAAACGGGTCTTGGTACTGTGTAGTATCTTTTAAAACATAACCGAGGACAATTCTTTCAAGACGGGTGGCACATGCGCAGGGAACGGCCCGGTCCTGTCACCGGTGTGTCCGTGTCGCACTGCTGATGGCTCTAAGTAGTCATGGTGCCAAGAGCGGACACCGATACCGGCACATGCTGTGTTGAATAGGCCGTAACCCCCTTCCGTGGGGTGGAAAGGTGTGGTGGTGGTGGTAGTATAGCATTGAACTGGTCATTGATCACATAGTCACGCAATTGTGCACATGTGTATGTCGCATGCGTACGAAGACAAAATGTAGACACACAAATCTTTAGGGGAGGACATGCGACTATTCCCTTTATGCTCTGTGTCTTTGCAGTTTTTTGTCTGCGTGTCATGACGATGTTGGCCTGTCTTGTTTTTCATTTGTTTGAACAGTTTGAGACTGGAGCTTAAATGCACGAAAAAAAAAAATCATTAAAACCAGGAATCTTTTCTTCAGACAAGCTGATACATATTCATAGGCAAAGCGAATTTCAGTTTCAGGTATGCCTGTACAAAATCGACATTTCTAGTTCTCTAGCTGTGTGTGTGTGTGTGTGTGTGTGTGTGTGTGTGTGTGTGTTTAATTCAGATAACTGTATCTGTGAACATTCGTCATCCTGAAGTGAGTAAGTACATTCTTGTACATGCATTCCTCCTTTGTACTAATCTCTCGGACAAAACCCTGTCTTGAAATATTTGTGCATGGAGAATCTGTCACTAGTATTTAAGCGCTTATGCCATCTAAATCAAAATAAACAGTTCAGTCTTAATCCTTGAAAGAAATCTCTTATTTGCGACCAGCCATACTTGTTCGACCCCATTCTCATGCAGCACGGTTTGAATTTTGGTAACCCACGTCAGAGTTCCAAATTCACGCATCGTGAAAATCATCTCACACACTTTCCTAGAAAGTAAAGACGTTCTGGCTGGTGGAAATCAAGATTTAACGCATCTTGAGACGGAGGTAAAGCGTAATGTCTCCCCTGGCCTATTTGAGACAGTTCAGATCATTTGGAGTTTCATCCAGAACCACCGTTCCCGTGCCTACGAAATAACTGCTACCAAAGATCAGTTCTGACCGCCGTTGGTCACAGATCACATGCACTTCACTGCAGGCCAGTGTATGTCACTGTACCGATATGATGCAAACACAACAAGTCTCACAGTACGAGAACCAAAAAATTCGCATTGATGCGCAAGATATTAAAAGAGGACAGAAGACGACGCAGACACTCATCAGACACAGTTTTCCAGCAGCAGGCGAGTTGTGAAGATCACATTGTCGTGTGACACAATCCGCATGCAGGATTTGTCGCCTGAAATCCGCCGGCGGCCGTGTGAGGGCGTGGTCAGGACTGAAGGAAATGCAGTCAACCATCACGAAAACAATCCTTGGACATGGCGATGAAGTGGTGGTCTATCCGATGCCTGTACACTGGAGAGGTGTGGACAGGAGCATCACTATTGGCCCAGCCCTTCCACCCGCTGACACGCTGACGATGTCCTCGTCAACCCGAGGGATTTTTGTCCGTTGTGCAAACGCTTTTCTGTTTCAATACACTTTGATCGATTTCCCCACTACTACAATGGATCCGTTGTATCAACTTCCCTTTGTCACTTCGATGTGGTGGTGGGATTTAGCAGCGTGACTTTCCGACTCTGCCGTTTAAAGCCCTTTCTTGTATTTTGTTTCGGGGTCATGAACGTGTGTGTGTGTGTGTGTGTGTGTGTGTGTGTGTGTGTGTGTGTGCGTGCCTGCGTGCGTGCGTGTGACAGAGCACACACACACACACACACACACACACACACACAACACACACACACACACACACACAGAGAGAGAGAGAGAGAGAGAGGAGGAGAGAGAGAGAGAGAGAGAGAGAGAGAACATTAACAGAGTGACTGTGATTGATTTTGAAGTAGGAAAAAGCAGCTTTGATTGTTTTGTCCCGCGTATTGAACTACGTTTATGCTCTTTGTAAACCGCTTAGCAGTGTCATGAATAATTAATTATGTAAATGACATGGTTCCATCCACACCCACCCACCCCCTTCTCTGTCTCTCTCTATGACAGTTTTATTGGGCCTGGTCTTCTCATGCTCATGACTTCCTCAACCTCTTTGTGTGTGTGTGTGTGTGTGTGTGTGTGTGTGTGTGTGTGTGTGTGTGTGTGAATAATGTGTGTGTGTGTGTGTGGTGTGTGTGTGCGCGCGCGCGCGCGCGTGTATGTGTAGAAAAAGCATGGACCGATGTGTGCAGATGCTCATCGTTTTGACTTGAAACTCTTTCTTGTTTTTCTTTCGTATTCCCCATTTTTTGTCTGCCATGGTCACTGTCAATTTGGAGTTCTTCAAACAAACAAACAACAGCAACAACAAATAATTTCGTTCTGATTATTATCTTAGCAGGCTCAGCTTTCAGTGTGTGAAGGGAAGGTTGGAGGAGGAGGGGAAAAGGGCGGGGGCTTGGGTCAGGTGGGGTGAGTTGGGTGGTCAGGTGGGGTGAGTTGGGTGGTCAGGTGGAAGAAAGGACTCACCGAGCCACAGTGGTAGAGAGCCAAGAGATAACCCGGAACTACGATCCAGTCAACATCCTAGAATTGCTGACCTTCACGTCCCTCTGCTACTTTTTTTTGTCCGTTTTTCTCCCTCGCCACCCCCTCTACCCCACCCCTACCCCCACACCACATCCACACACACAGCCCCCCCTCCCCCCCCCCCCTCCGTTCATGTCCCTCCCTGTCACTCCTGCCTCCCTCCATCCTCCCATTCAAGTCCTCTCCCCGCTTCCCCCCTCCCCTTCCCCACTCCGCCCCCTCCTCCTCTTCCTCCCGCCCCCATTCCCTACTCCATCTCCTCCTGTCTTCTCCGAACCCACCTTGCACCCACCTGCCATCACCGTCTTCACCCTTTGTCTTGGTTCGCCGGCTAAACTTCTTCACCCAACTGGCTCCAAGATTCGGCCTGATGTGAGCCCTCTCAGACTGCTGGTCTTTCCGCCCCCCTCCCTTCGCTAGGCTCTGCCGTTACTGACCCATCTCCTGTATGTCTCTATCCCCCCCCAGCCCTTCTCCTTCCCTCCGTCCTGGCCTGACCTGCGCTGTTTGTGCCGCCATGCCGTTTAATTAATCAACGCGGGTGAACAGCGGCCTCGTTGGGTTTCAACCGCAGGACATGTTGTCCAGAATTGGCCGAATCGTTTTGCCTGACGTGTGTTTCAATCTCGCCTCCGATTCAGCTTCTAAACTGTCAAATTGTCAAAACAGTCAAACTTTGAAAGAGAGAGTACCCCCCCCCCCCCCCCCCCCCACACACACACACACACACACACGCATGCGTACACAGACAAGGGGCTTCTCTCTGAAATGGACAAACTTGGCATGGCATTGGCATAGTTTACTGCAAAGACTGTAAACATAAACAAACAAAGAAGCGAAACAAGGTCTGAATTCATCGGTACACTTTGCACAGCGTCGGCATCTACTGCGAAAACTGAAGCGAGACGTCCGCTTGACACAGCATTGGCATCTATCTACATGCGGTTGACCCTAAAGGACACAATGAAGTGATACAGACTATATCAATTAGGAAACGATACTACAAGAACCAGCATAAACGGGCACACAGTATAGTGTCACAGCCAAACAGGCTGCCTGGTAGGGAACGTTGACAGCTCGATTTGAATGGAAGGGGACCAGCTCAGCAGACCTGGCGCGTGCGAAATATTATCTGTGCGCCAGGAGCGATCCGCAGTTCCATAGAAAACCCACGCGTCAGACCTGCAGGTCTGTGCGTAACAGACGGGCAACTGCTGCGTGAGGTTTGGGAACTAGTGCTCACTCTTCCAGAAAACCCACGCGTCAAACCTGCAGGTCTGTGCGTAACAGACAATGCAACTGCTGCGCGAAGTTTGGGAACAAGTGCTCACTCACTCTCCTACTACGGATGAATTTATTTGTCATAGAAATGGAGAAGACGAATGCAGGTTGTCTGGCATATTTCAGAGTTTTTAAAAAAGGAGTTGGAGAGATCGCTTTTTGATCGATTTGGTGGAATTGATTCAGTATTGTTAGATCAGATTGGTCTTTATAGTGAGGACAGAGAGGTGTGTGCGTTTGCGAGTTTTTTGTTTTTTTGTTTTTCCTTAAAGGTGTGTGTGTGTGTGTGTGTGTGTGTGTGTGTGTGTGTGTGTGTGTGTGTGAAGGAGAGAGAGACGGAAGAGGGGGTAGCGGCGAGAGAGGGGAGGGCCAGGGGGACGATGGAGGGAGGGAAAGGAGGAGGAGGAGGAGGGGGAGAGAGAGAGAGAGAGAGAGAGAGAGTAATTGTGTGTGTGAGGGAGTGGAGTGGGGAATGAGGGTGGAGAAAGAGAAGAGCGTGAAAAGTACTGAAAGTGTGTGTGTGTGTGTGTGTGTGTGTGTGTGTGTGTGTGTTGGAGGATGGGTGGGTGTGGGAGGGAGGTGATGTTATAAGTGCTTACTCGTTTGTCTTTTAGTGCAGAGTGTTGACTCGGTGGTTATGGTTGTGTGTATGTGTTCTTCTGTGCGTGCGCATGCGCGCGCGCGTGTCCTCTGTGTGTGTGTGAATGAGTGTGTGTGTGTGTGCGCGCGCGCGCGCGCGCGAGCGTGTGTGGGTGCGTGATTAGACTTGCAGTCCACTGTCTTTTCTATAGGTTTGGGCTATAACTTGATCCACACCGAGACAGAACAGTCAACAGCGATTGCAGTCAGTTTTATGTAAGGAAGGGTGTGTGTGTGTGTGTGTGTGTGGTGAGGGGAGGGAGACGAGAAAGAGGAGGATCTAGATAGGTAAGTGGACGGCGGTAGGAATGGGCGGGGGACTGTGGATGGGGGGTGTTTGGGGAAAGAGGGGGCAGGTGCATACAGGATCGGAGCAGCCCGCTCACGCTTCTCCAGTCCGTCGTGCGACAAACTCTAGTCGGCATTCCATGACACCATAGAAGGCTATCGGGGTGTGTTTGGGGAAAAGCCCAGGGCAGAATGAGGAAAGAGAGAGCTGTGCGCGCACAGCGTGTGTGTGTGTGTGTGTGTGAGAGAGAGAGAGAGAGAAAAGAGGGGAAGGGGGGGGGGGGGGGGGGGGGGGGGCGGGGAAGCGTGTGGGGCGCGTGCAAGGCGTGTGTGTGTGCGTGCGTGCGTGCGTGCGTGCGTGTTGGTGTGTGTGTGTGTGTGTGTGAGAGAGAGAGGATGAGAGAGAGAGAGAGCGTGGGGTGTGTATGTGTGCGAGAGAGAGAGAGAGAGAGAGAGAGAGAGAGAGAGAGAGAGAGAGAGAGCGTGTGTATGTGAGAGATAGAGAGGGAGCGTATGTGTGTAAGAGAGAGAGAGTATGTGTGGCTGTATGTGTGTGCGCCGCCGCATGCGTGTGTGTGAAAGAGAGAGAGCATGTGGTGTGTGTTGTGTGTGTGTGTGTGTGTGTGTGTGAGAGAGAGAGAGATATTTAGTGAGAGCTTAGATGAAATCATTGACGGTGTGTGTGTTGTGTGGTGGCAGGGGATTGTCAGGCATGATGGTATTACAGGCTGCATATGGGGTGAATGTGTATGTCTGCACAGACCATTAGGCGGGCGGGTCATTTGCATCAGACCGGGGGGCCCTCACATAGGAGAGAGGAGGGGGACCCGTCTTTGTACAGTGTATGATGCACAGAAGATCTAATCATGCCGGCTGGGCTCTGTGGGGGGCAATCGACAAGAGTGGTTCTTACTGTGTCAGGTTTGGTTTTGATGAACGGCCAGCCAGTCTCGCATATGGCATGGGGCCCCTCCAGTTTCTTGGGCAGTTCATTTGTTTCATCAGGAACCTGGGGTAGAGGATTTGCCCGTTCTTGTACTCCCCAGTTCTTATAGAACAGGGAGACTTTAGAATGGGAACGAAGAAATGCGCTCCTCTCTCTCTCTCTCTCTCTCTCTCTCCTCTCTCTCCTCTCTCTCTCTCTGTGTGTGTGTGTGTTGTCTGTCTGTCCATGGTCAAAATGTGTTTCCACTCGCTCCGGAAAAAACTACTGGGCTGATCTTTCTGAAAATTTGTAGGTATGTTCAATATGGTTTACGGATGATGCCCCATGTTTTTTAGTGTACCCGATACAGCCGTTACTAACGGCTCTAACGGCCTGTAACGGTTTTTCTTTCTTTATGGACTATTTCAGAAAGTACTTGACCAATCTTTGTGAAAATTAGCAGGTATGTTCATTGTGGGTCACGGATGATGCTCGATGTTTTAGTTTACCCGTTGTAGCCGTTACTAACGGCTGAAACGGCCTGTAACGGTTTCTCTTCTTCATGGAATACCTCAGAAAGTACTTGGCCGATATTTTTGAAAATTTGTAGGTATGTTCATTATGGGTCACGGATGATACCCGATGTTTAGTTTACCGTATAGCCGTTGCTAACGTTACTAACGGCTATAATTGCCCACAACGGTTTTTCTTCCTTATGGAATATCTCAGAAAATACTTGGCTGATCTTTCTGAAAAATTTTGTAGGTATGTTATTATGGGCGACGGATGATGTCTGATGTTTTAGTTTACTGTTATAGCCGTTACTAACGGCTACAACGCCCATAATGGTTTTTCTTTTTTATGGAATGTCTCAGAAAGTACTTGGCCGATCTTTCTGAAAATTTGTAGGTATGTTCATTACGGTTCACGATGATGCCCGATGTTTCAGTTTACCGTGATAGCCGTTACTAATGGCTATAACGGCCCCTAATGGTTTTTCTTCTTTATGGAATATCTCAGAAAGTACGTGGCCGATATTTCTGAAAATTTGTAGGTATGTTCATTATGGGTCACGGATGATGCCTGATATTTAAGTTTACCCGTTATACCGTTACTAATGGCTCATAATGTTTTTTTTTCTTTATGGAAAATTTCAGAAAGTACTTGGTCGATCTTCTGAAATTTGTAAGTATGTTCATTATCGGTCACAGATGATGGTCGTGGTGTTATCAGAATACCCATTACTATCGGTTACACCCAAGACGGTTTTTCCTCTTTATGGAACATCTCACACGTATTCAGGATAAACTGGGAGTACATTTATATGCTTTGCATCTGTTATTTTATTTTTTTTTTTTTGCTCCCTTAAGATTAACAGAAACAACGTTTCTGTCCTAGTGAAAGAGTAGTTAGAGTGATCGCAGACTGTTGCATAACCTGGAGCTCAGGGTCTGATCTGTCTGTCTGTCTGTCTGTCTGTCTGTCTGTCTGTCTCTCTCTCTCTCTCTCTCTCTCTCTGTTGTCTGATCACTCGGCCAATCCGTGTTGAGTACTGAAGGGGGGGGGGGGGGGGGGGGGGGGGGGGAACAGGCTCGGACGGTCAGCAGCACGTGTTTGAGGGTTGGGTAAATCAGTGAAGGGGTGCCCCTGAACGAGCGTGGGTGAAAAAAATGACCTAATTGAGGGCCAGGCTTTTGCGCAAACGTAACCAAGCGCAACAGTGCTGAGACCAAAAACAAGTGTGGGAAGTTTAGTTTTGTGACAGGGGCCCAGTCAGGTGTTTGACAGTGATATAATGGCAAGCAAAGTACAGGACAAAACGTGATGCATTTCCACCTCTTGGGGTCTTCTCAGGCAGCAACAAAGCAACATTTAGGACAGTGAAAAACGAAAGGAGAAAGAAAGAGGAAAACCACTTATCATCTCATGTTCGGCGCAAAATTTTTCGAGTGGCCGAAATGCGTTGTGTTTTGTCCTGTTCTTTGTCTGTCTGTGTCCTTGGCGGTAACTAACCCCCTCTCTTCCTAAATTTTGCTTCATTTTCCGCCCTCAGTCACTCTGTTTTGAAACAGTGATATAATGACAATGATGATTGAAACTCAGGGCCGGATCCAGGGGGGTTGCTTTGGTAATACAGCACCCCCCCCCCCCCCCCCCCCCACATACACACACACAGCTAAAAAAAACGCTGTTAACAATGTCTCCCCAGCTCACAGGAGATGCCACGAAAAAGCTTTTTTTTTTTAAATGTCGAAAAACAAATTTTCGGCCGGGGGGCTTTCTTTCTTCTTCTTCTTTCAGCTGTCAGCCTCGTGGGAGAGTGTTGTTGGAGCATGTTTTTCATGTTTGATTTGTGTGACGTTTGAAGCTACGTACATGTGCGTAGACGGCCAGATTCCTTAATATTTCTCTGTAGATTCGGCCATCCATAATGTTAAATCCTGCAACCCCCCCCCCCCCCCCCCCCCCCCCCCCCCCCCCCCACTCCCCGCTCCACTTCTTCCCACTATTCACTCCCCCCTACCCCCCCCCCCACCCCCAACCCCCCCCCCCCCCCCCCCCCTCCCTCCTCAGTCACCTCAGTCGACCGCCCCGAGCTGCCTGCCTCCTTGAAAACGAGTTGTGGGAATCTATAGGCAAACTCCCCTCCCCCGATTCCCTCCTCCCTCCCCCCCCCCCCCCCCCCCCCCCCCCCCCAATCACTGAAAGGTAGGGGCTGGTGAAAGACGGGTGCTGAGCCGATCAGGTGTATCCCAGGGGATCGGTACAAGATGTAGCCAAGAGGCCCAGCTGGAGACTTTTCTCCCCCCTTCCACCCACCCACCCCCCCCCCCCCACATCCCTCTTCTCCCTGATGCAGCTCTCTAAACCATGTGTGTTCATTTCCCACACATGCTGAGCCTTTAAGTTCAACACAAAGAGGTGGAGGAGGAGGAAGAAGAAAGAGATTTCAGTAAACTTGCCAAAGTTCACACACACACACACACACACACACACACACGGTGTGTGTGTGTGCGCACATGCACACACATATGCACATACGCAAGCATGCACGCACGCACGCACACGCGCACACACACACACACACTCACACACACACACACACACACACACACACACACACACACAGAAAGAGAGACAGAGAGAAACATTTCAGAATGAAAAACATACAGGTAGAGGGAGAAAGAGAAAGATATTGAGAACAAGAGAGAGAGAGAGAGAGAATGACCAGGATTAGACCTAGAAAAAATGAGAGAGAGAGAGAGACGGAGAATTTCCGATTTCAGATAGAGAATTTTCAATTCAGAGGGAGAATCTTCAGTTTCAGAGAGAGAGAGAAAATTTCCAATTTCAGGAACACTTGGTGAAGGTTTTGGGGGAAAAGTGTGTGTGTGAGTGTGTGTGCATGCATGCGTGCGCCTGTGGGTATGCGTGCATTCCAGGCAGAAGCTTGCACCTGAAATGGAAAGACAAGTCCGATAAAAGTCTGTGTTTGTGTTGATAGAGCAGTGACGCTCATTTCCTAGCTGCAGTTACAGAACTGATGGCTAGAATTTCATGAAAATGTGATGTTCATTGCAATGGAAGTCCTTTTTTCCCCATGAGGAAACTTTGATGAGAACAATAGCATATGTTAAGAAATGGCAATATCTCCCCCTGAGGAAACTTTGATGAGAACAATAGCATATGATACGAAATGGCAGAATCTGCCCCTGAGGAAACTTTGATGAGAACAATAGCATATGATAAGAAATGGCAGTATCTCTCCCAGAGGAAGATTTGATGAGAGCAATAGCATATGATAAGGAATGGCAATATCTCCCCCTGAGGAAACTTTTGTTGAGAACAATAGCATATGATAAGAAATGGCAATATCTCCCCCTGAGGAAACTTTGATGAGAACAATAGCATATGATAAGAAATGGCAATATCTCCCCTGAGGAAACTTTGTGAGAAACAATAGCATATGATAAGAAATGGCAATAGCCACTCATCAGCCCCATGTCGTCTTCGGCTTGGAGTACAGGGAAAACAGCTTGTTTCAAAGTTGTATGTACCTATGAATTCGCTGGTTTTAGATCTTTGCTTTTTCATACTTCAAGCTGAAGAGTAGATTTGGAGGTAGGGTGGGGAGCTGATGGTGGTGTAAATATAGGTATTGCTTTAATAAACACAGTTTTAAGTGCTCAGTCTAAACACAACTCTCAAGCACGTACATTCCAAATGGTAACACACATGCACGAATATGCATGCATGCACGCACACATGTGTTCACTGAGCAAACTGCAGCAACACATGTGCGCGCACACACACACACACACACACACACACATACAACACACGCTTACACACACATACACACTAACAACACACTCATACATATGACCGGAACAGTAACCACATTGTACAGCATTGGCAGAGATTAATTTCACATTAGTAAACGGAAGATTTCAAGTTGCTTTGTAACGTATGAGATGTCATAAACCGCAAGGAGAGTTGAAACAAGCAAACTAACAAAAAGTATTTTGAAAAAGGATTTTTTGTTTTGTTTTGTTTTTTTTTTTTTTTTTTTTTTTGCAATGCATAGTGTGCAGATGAAATGATTTAAAGGTTCAAGGAACATAATGTGAACATCCACATTCATGCACTGTAATAATATGTGGAAATAATTGTTTTTTCCTGCTGTGCCAGTGCCGTTAATGTACAAAGGACCATTCTTACATTTATTTTCTTTTGTGTTCATCAAAAGCCTCTTATCAATGAAGAAAGTTTGATAATTTGATGCAACATGTGTGGAGAAACGTTTTGTGAACACCTTAATGTTATACGAAAATCTTTTTACAAGGATGATGTCACAAAAACCGTTATTTCACAGTGGGGCGGTAATGTGGCTTGCCAGGGTTGAGGTCCTCCATCCCTTGGTGTCTTCGTCACTGGCAGGTTTTTGTGATGAACGCTCTGAATGTACAATGGGAAGCCCTGAGGCATTGTTGAGCTGCGCTGTGCTGTATTTATTGTGTATCGATTGTCTCCCTGTCTTCTGTCACAGCTGGGCCCTGCAGGAGAATTGTGCAGATGAGTCATGGACGACACATGACAAAAAGAAAATGAGTGTAGGCATTCCAAGGAAAGACAGGAGTGGACTGATAGGTGGCTTGTTTGTTTGTGAAAACGATTTTGTTTGTAATTGTCCTGATGTATATGTTCAAAGAGCAAATACTGATAAAGAAGGCAAACTGGCCTCGATGCGTTCCTGCGTGTGGTTGATGCTGGAAAGTCCACATACATCTGAACAAACACAAAACTGCATATGGACACAGCTGTGGATGAGCATGATATGCTCATGTGCGCCTAATCGTGCAATAACAAATGCGGATGTTCATATGAAATGTGTCCATGCAGTTTTTATAGCCACATATAGATGCACATGTGCACATATTTATGGACGTCTGAGCATACTCACACATGAACCTATGCATGTGCTTTTGTATAGATGCACACATGCATACACATCACGTTCTTGTGTGTGCGCATACATGCTCAACACACACTCACACACACACACGTACGCTCTCTCTCTCTCTCTCTCTCTCTCTCTCTCTCTCTCTCTCTCTCTCTCTCTCTGAGAGAGAAAGCAGTGTTTGTGATGTTGTTATGGGCATATTCATGTTTTAGTTTAATAGTACTATAAAAGAAATTCACATGATGTTTGCATCTCTGTGTGTGTGTGTGTGTGTGTGTGTGTGTGTGAGTGCTAGTGTGCAGATGAGTATGTCATATACATGTATACACAAAGGATCCATAGTATTAATAACATCCCAGAAACTCTTGTTCTCACGGTTTAATTTCTCCTGCTTTCTTTTCCACCCCCTGCCCCTTCTCCCCACCCCACTTGCATACCATCCCCCTCCCCCCCCTCCCCCCCTGCTGTTTTTCAAAGGCTCAAGATGGCAACAGCTTGAAACAGTTGCTTTTTTTCACTTTCTTCCAAGCACTGGCAGAGTGGCTTTTGTGAGAGAGTGTGAGTGTGTGTGAGTGTGTGTGTGAGTGTGTGTGTCTGTGTGTGTGTGTGTGTGTGTGTGTATGTTTGAGTGTGAGTGTGCGAGTGTGAGTGTGTGTGTGTGTGTGTGTGTGTGTGTGTGTGTGTGTGTGTGTGTGTGTGTGTGTGTGTGTGGGTGTGTGTGTGTGTGTGTGCGTGTGTGTGTGTGTGTTCTTCATGCATTGACATGCATACATACATACAATTTCTTTTTTCATGCAGCATATGTGGGGAAGTGTCTCCCAGTATGTAAGAAGTAAAAAGTATCACATCACCCACCCACCCCCACCCTCCCTCCATCCCTCCCTCCCTCCATCCCATGCCCCCCACCTGTCCTGGCCCCTCTCACCCTCCCTCCTTTCCTCCCCCTCCTCTTCTCACTTCTCCTTTCCCTGTTCCAGCCTGTGTGATCTTCATACACACCAGGCTCACCTGGAGGCAGTGTGTGTGTGCTGTGTGAACCAGGCATGGCTCACCCCTTTCTCTTTGCTGTCTCCTTGGTCTGCGCCAGCTGCCTGGGCCCAGGCATCGATCGGATCGTCACCACCGGGGGGGACAGGTTTCCTGTCTCAGCCCTCTCTCCCTGTCACCGTCAGCTCATCACTTTCCCTGCCTCAGGCTGCAGCGCCACCCCCCTCCTCCCCCCCACCCCCCAGCCACGCGCGCCGCCCCTGACACTGACCTGAGACCCAGGCACAAGTTGCATTCCGCACGTGCCTTGGCCGATTGGTCCCCCCACCCTCCTCCACCCTCACCCCCCCCCCCCCCCCTGTGCGCGCGCATGCACACACACACACACCTCTCTGCATCTCATTAAGCCAGACCAGGTGAGGCGTCAGAGGATGGTGGTAGTGATTGCCGGGCTGGGGGCTGTGGTGTGTGGTTGCTGCTGTTGGGCAACACGTCTGTTTTTCTGTCTTGTGCTGGGACTGACGTATATGGTTAGTTGTTGTTGACAAGGGTGGCGTGGGGGTTGGGGACAGTGTTTTTTTGTTTCACAGGATGTTTTGGGAAAAGTTTTACCTGTTGTGGTCCTGTGTTGCGGGTGGTTTGACTTGCAGTGGGTGTGAGGTGTTGGATTGCTTTCTTTACTTTGTTTTTTTTTTCCCCTCAAATCTGACATCATGTGCATGTGTTTACATTTGTGTTTGTTACCCTGATTGATTTATTTGGCATTTTTGATTATTTGGCATTTAAAAAAAAATCTTTTTTTCTTCTGGTTTTTTTTTTTCCCCTCGAGTCTGACATCATGTGCATGTGTATCACATCCCCTGATCTGTTACCCTGATTGATTATTTGGCATTTTTATTTGGCATTTTAAAAAAAAAAAACTTTTTTTTTTTTCTTCTCTTTTTCCTTTTTTTTTTTTTTTCCATGGATGAAATATTTCTTTTGGTCTTAACTTCTGTCCTTTCCCATTTACTTTTTCTGTCTGAATTTTGACAAACTTTTTCTGTGGAATTCTGGCATTTTCATTTATCTCCTTTTGTCATTTTTTTTTACAATGAGAAAGTTCTTGCTTTTTCTTACAATATCTTTGCGTGCGATGGCAGTTTCCTCTGTGTGTGTGTGTGTGTGTGTGTGTGTGCTGACTCAATCATCCACATTCTTTCGGTGAAGTTACGCCTGTATGGCTCTGTCGGTTCTGCCACACCTGGCCGCCACACCAGCACTGTTTCTGCTTTACTAGGGACAATGCTAGGACAGGACGTGGGTGGTTGGGGATTAGATGATGAAGCAACCCACCAGAGGAGCGGTGCCTATTGTCGTCCAGCTTACAAAGGGCGCCATCTGCTACATCCTCAACTGACGACATTAATTGCTTCGTTGCAGGGCATCTCTGTGTGTGTGTGTGTGTGTGTGTGTGTGTGTGTGTGTGTGTGTGTGTGTGTGTGTGTGTGTGTGTGTGTGTGTGGTGTGTGTGTGTGTCTCTCTCTTCCCACCCCCTCCCCCTCACCAAGGGTACCACTGTGTCTGTTCAAGAGCAGCCCCCGATGAATTTGATGATAGCCAGCGAGACGACTTGGACATGGGACTTGACGTGGGTATGGATGTGGAGGGGGGAATACATGAAAGCAAGATCATCACAAGAGCAGGACATGAATTTGGATGATGATGCTTTGGAGCGCTGTTCAGGTCAGGGGCTGCAGGACAAGGCTGCACTCCATGCTTCCTTTCAAAAGATGTTCCACAGTCAACCAGGAAATATTGGCTATACTTACACAGGTTCCCATTTGAATACACACACTCTGAAGAACTCTGGGGGTGCAGAGTGCAGGGGGAATGAGAGAGGGAGAGAAAGAGAATGTGCGCTCCACAGCTTTTGGTAGAGCAAGAGAGTGTGAATGATGTCTGAGATTCAAGGATTTCATCGATGCCGGTTCAGGGACTCTGACTCGGCAGGCCAAAGATAACGACTGTTTGTCTGTCAGTACTTCTTCCAGCAGATAAACACGTAGCACTTTACTTCTCCTGTCAGCAGCTTCAGCTTGATCAGCCACAGATTGATATTTCTCTTCAAAGACCCAGCTACTTGTAATATACCGGAAAAGCCCACATTTAGAAAAAAAAAAAAAAGGACAAATCTTCAGACAGAGAATTGACAGAGTGGAGAAAAAAAAAATGACAGATTTGGTATAATATTCTGGGCGCTTTTTGTTGTGGTTCCACCAGACTTGGAATGATATTCCACAGGTTGTTTGTTGTGGTCGGACAGATAATGTTTCAGCACTTGTTGAGGTTGTATGGGTAGGGGATAACCACTCCTGGAAACTGTTTGTGGTTCCAAACAGATGTGGCACAGTATTTCAGGAATTCTGTCGTGAGCCAGAAGACTTTTGATCTCAACAGATTAAGGATAGTATTCCTGGAATTGTGTGTGTGTGTGTGTGTGTGTGTGTGTGTGTGTGTGTGTGTGTGTGTGTGTGTGTGTGGTGTGTGTTCTGAAATATACGGGATAACATTCTGGATACTGTTTTGTGGCCAGGTCCCAACAGATTTTGGATAGAATCCCAGCAACTATTCTGCTGTAAGTCTGAGAGCCTGCATATAACAGCCCAGGAATTATTTTCCTGAGGTCTGAACAGATTGGGGATTACATGCCAGGATTGCTTTGGTGTGATCGAACAGATTTGGGATAATATTCAAGCAGTTGTTGCGATCCATCAGGTTTGGGATGATACTCCAAGGATTGTTTTGTCGTGGTCTGAACAGGTTTGGGGTAAGTGTTCCTGGCTGTTTTTGTTGTTTGTTTTTTTTGTGTTGTTTTTTTTGCTTTTGTTTTGTTTTTCCTATATGAACAGATTTGGAATAATGCTACTGTAATTCCACAGATTTTAGATAATGTGACTGGAATTGTTTGATTATCTCTGTCTGTGTAGTTTCTTCTCTCTGTCTGTCTCTTTTTTCTCTCTCTCTTTTTCTCTCCCTTTCTCTCCTCTCTCTCTCTCTCTCTCTCTCTCTCATGCTCTCTCTCTCTTTACCTGTTGCTGTCTCTCTGTGGATAATATAACTGGAATTGTTTTGTTATTTCCATTTGTATAGTTCTCTCTCTCTTTCTCTCTCTCTCCCGGTCTCTCTCTCTCTCTCTCTCTCTCTCTCTCTCTCTTTTTCTTGTGTCTCTGTCTGTCTGTCTGTCTCTCTCTCTCATCAAAGGCTGTAATTATTTGACAACAGAGACCCCTCAGAGGACTAGCATAGAAACCACCACTTGAGTTGTAGCCAAAAAAGGGGACAATAAAGAACCTTTTTTTTGGGGGGATTGGATTTAGACATCCGAAATTCACTTGATTCTGAATAAGGTGCCACCTCTTAAGATGTGTAAAACGAGTGTGGATTGTAAAGCGCTTAGAGCTTGGTGTCTAGCCGAGAATAGGTGCTATATAAGTATTCATTATTATATTATTATGTCACGGAAAGGGAAACAAAAAAAAAAAAAAAAAAGAAAAGAAAGAAAAAAAAAAACAAAACCTGCTCTCTTTGAGATCAGAATCAGAAGTCCAAAATTATCTTGCTTCTTAATTAAGTGAGTGCATTTTCCTGTAGGCTATCATTGCATCTTAATGTCTTCTGCTGCTTTTGGGACCTCCTGGTTCATGCTTTTCAAGGCTACCTGGACACAAAGCTAATGGACCATGCTCACAGGCCTTGCTTACTTCTTCTCCAGTGACCACGTGAAGGCACTTCAGCACCACCATGGGCAACCAAGCCGTCCGACCGTACATCATTGATGAAGTCGATTCCGACGACGACTACAACACCGCCTCTGATGATGACCTCCCCCTGCCAAAGTCAGACTCTCAGTGTGACCCCTCAGCCCAGAGGAAGGGGGTCAGGGGGATGGAGATGGGCAACATGACGGTGGATCCCGAGATGGTGAGCAGCAGTCTGGTGTCCAATGTTGAGGAGTTGCTGGACCATCTGAGCCAGCAGGAACCCAAAGTGACGTCAGCGGCGACTCTGGCACCAGCATCCTGCCAGCTGCCCAATGGAGGTGAGGGGCTGAAGTGTGCAATGGTTGATGGACATTTCTTTGTTGCTGTTTGTTTGTTTTCATTTCTCAGAGGTATTGCTTATCTTTGTTTCTTCTATTTCTGTATTCATTTCTTGTTATTTTGTTTTCTCAAAATTATTGTCTGTTCTTTTTCTTTGTCAGTTTTTTGTTATTGTTGTTGTTCTCTATATGTACTGTGATTTGCTTTTGGGAAGTGGGTGATATTTTCACCCCTGCACCTGCCAGTGGGTCTGTCTGTTTGTTGGTAAGGTTTGTGCAAAGACTGTTGAACTGATTTCAGAGAAACTCGGTGGAAAAAACAGATTGTGGCTCAAGGACCATCCCATTGAAGTTTGGCCGGGATCTGTGATGTGATTTTCGATCAGAGGTCAGACCCAGGATCCCTTTGACCCTGGCAGAGAAACCCCCCCCTCCCTCCCCTCCTCTCCCCCTCACCCCTCTCCCACCCCTACTCCACGTCGAGCTTTTTTTTTTTTTTTTTTTTCCCATCAATATGATTGTTGTAACTTATTTTTTGTCTGACATCATCACATGTGGAATGACAGAGAAAAGTTTCAGGTCTTGTGCGCAGGCTGCAGGTCCTTTGGAAAGACTTCAGACAAAGCCCCCCCACCCCCCCCCACCCCCCCCCCCCCCCTCCATCCCTCACAGCTTTGGCCCAGAGAAGACGACTTCAGTTCAGGACACATCTTGTTCAGGGCTGTGAAATGAGTTACTTCTCTTCTTCTCGGTACGCAGGCTGATGCTCCTGCTGACACTCTCCCTGTGTAGACAGGCAAGGATTAGTCCCCTGTGGACACTACCTGTAGAGACAGGCAAGGATTAGTCCCCTGCGGACCACTCCCTGTAGAGACAGGCAAGGATTAGTCCCCTGCGGACACTCACTGTAGAGACAGGCAAGGATTAGTCCCCTGCGGACACTCCTGTAGAGACAGGCAAGGATTAGTCCCCTGCGGACACTCCCTGTAGAGACAGGCAAGGATTAGTCCCCTGCGGACACTCACTGTAGAGACAGGCAAGGATTAGTCCCCTGCGGACACTCACTGTAGAGACAGGCAAGGACACTTCCTTGTAGAGACAGGCAAGGATTAATCCCATCTACCCAACAAAGGGAGTGGAGTTTTTGTGTGTATGACCGTTCCTTATCCTGCCATTAAAGGCAGCCATACTCCAGCTTCGGGGAGAGAAATGAGGTACAATTGATGATGTATTGAATCAGATCTTGTGGAATCTTCTGTTTGTCAACTTCGGTAAAAAAAAATCTATCTGTGGGAAACCCATGCAAATACCCTTTTTTTTTTTTCTTTTGTTAGATATAGTACAGTGTTCCTGATAATGCACATTTAGGGGTACATTACACACAGATTTCAGTTTTTTTTGTACGCACAGATTCCAGTTTTTTACTCACAGATTGGAAAAATGAAGGTCATAATGACGCACAGATATTTTTGGACAGGCCGTGAATGCCTCAATGTGTATCTTTATATTTGCCCTGTGGAATTTTAGCTTTGAGGATGACTGAGGGTCGTTTTGACCCCTCAGTTTGTTTTTCTTTTATCCTGCAGGGAAAACCATTGTGATGTGGAGAAAGAGTAGGGTGAATGTGATGTGTAATATTTCAAGGAGTGTAGGTTCTGTCTTTCTTCTCTCCGGACTTGGTTTGAACTTGCTTGTTCATCAAAGTTTTCCTCTGAAAGCATTGCATACAAATGCCAGTAAGCTTACGCAGTGGGGCGCTCATACTGTACTTGTTTAAATGCGGGCACACACGCACATGCATGCATGCACACTCACACATGCAAGCACACACACATGCACATACGTGCAAGCACACACAGCAAATTCAAAAACACATACACACACACACACACACACACACACACACACAGTTGCACACACACTACATACTTGTGCGCCAGCATGTGCGCGCACACACACACAACATGTGGCGTGTGGTGGATGTGTATGTGAATGTGTGGATGTGTATATATGTGTGTGTATGTGCATGCGCGCCTCTGTGTGTGTGTGTGTGTGTGTGTGTGTGCCGTGTGAGGGTGTGTGTGTGTGTGTGTGGTGTGTGGCGTGTGTGAGTGTGTGTGGGTGATTTCTTGGGTTTAACCTTTTGTATGGGAAAAGAGAGGGACTAGGTTATGTGTGTGTCTATGTGTGCTTGTGTGTATAGATACATGTATGTGTTTGTGTGTGGTTTGTGGGGATTATGTTTCATTGTTTGTGAGTGAAATGAGTGTTTGTATTATGAGTGAATATATGAGTGTGTGTGTGGCACCATGTTGTGTGTAGGTGAATGTGTGGATGTGTATATATTATGTATGGTATGTGCACGCGCGCATGCCTCGGTCAGTTCAGTTCAGTTGCAGTTCAGTGGTTTATTTAACGTCTATTCACCATTGATGATATTAGAACGAAAACAATCTAACAAACGTCATCATTATCTAACTATGCTTAACCTCAAAAATAAAAAAAAAAAAAAAAAAAAAAACACACCCCACCCCGCATCCAAAGCAACTTGGCAATTTTAGATTGTGCGATATAGTAGCAATTTTATGATAGAAGGGCCGGACAATATTGACTGATCTCTTGGACTTTGATGTCAGTATCATTTTCTTATAGATTGGAGTTAAGACGGAACATCCCCCACCACACAGATGATGCACTGAAATAGGCTTACCACAACGTTACAAAGAAACGGCAAGAATATTTTGTGTGTTCCATGCATTCAACTTGAGTTTTGTACTATCTTGGAAAATGTGACGAGGACAAGTATTTACTATTTAAGATTTCTCCAC
>JADBJO010013556.1:50750-51853 GCA_016801955.1 Conus betulinus | reverse complement strand
GGGTGTGTGTGTGGGTGTGTGGGGGTGTGAGCGGTGCGGCGCCGGCGCGGCGCCCACACACACCAACACACACACACACAACACACACCCAACACACATATAGTATATAGATTAATATTATATTATTATTATATTATATATAATAATATTTGCACACACCCACACCACACAACACACAACACACACACACACAAACACCCACACAAACACCCAACACACAAAAAACACACACACACACCCCCACAACACACACGACCACACAAAACAGCACGCGCGCGCGAGCGGCAGCAAGTGACAAACCATCAGTAGGAAACACAGGTAATCACCACACACACCACACACAAACACACGTTGAAGTATTCAGAGTTGCATCCCTAGGTTGCCCGCAGTGTGTTCTGATCTGAACTGCAGTCGTTGTTGTTGTCGATTTTAACTCCAGCGTAAGCTCTTCTCTTCTCTGTGGTATGAGTGCAGTGTTGTGCATGACCTGAGTGTGTTCCACACTAAACCGTTCTTGTCTTGCCTGTCGAGTCCAATATGTCCTATTGATCGATTTTTTTTTTCCAGTTAACTTCTGCTGTAAGTGATGTCAACAGTTCATTTAACACTGACCTAGATAGAATATATGGTTAACCCTGTGATAAATTAGAAACTGAAGCCGTAAATAAAATAGTAAACGCGTTGGATTTAGCTGATGTTTGGAGACTGATCATTTAACTGAACGACCGTTTACCTGGAGAAGATCAAGTCCATTTATTGCATGTTGACTGAATTACGTCTTTTCTTCTGAAAACATCCTGCATCTCTGTCCATCATCTGACCACGTAACTCTTCCTGGCTCGGATCATAAGGAAGTAGTGTTAGAATCAAACGATGATTGTAGCTTTGTTTGTGGTCCAGGATTCTGACGTTTGAAAAACAGTCATTAGAAAGAAAATCATTTGTTGATACCTTGAACAGATTTTGATGTCTTTGGCAAGGGAAATGAAGAGGTAGGCTGTGTTGAAAAAATGTAAAGTGGAAATCAGAAACTTCTGCACTGAATTCGGTAAATCATTATTGTGTAAAAAATAGAATGAATCACTAACACAGCAAAGGCAGTC
>JADBJO010013556.1:38250-45750 GCA_016801955.1 Conus betulinus | reverse complement strand
GCAGATTTCACTTCCAAATAAACGGTGAAATGCATTGACCATACCATTATTTCATCGGAATACTGCCTCTTCTTAGAGCCTGTTTAATTACATTTATCATTGCTTTTTAAACTCTTATGCTAATTTATAAATATTCAGTGCAATAACGCCTTTTTGAGTCATTGGCAATGTTGCGTGTGCAGATTTACGCTTTCACATTGCCATCAAAGAAGCTCTTTAGTCATCAATTGTCTCATGGGTTTCTCGTTGATTTATCACTTGTTCATTCTTAACATTCAATTCCAGACAATGGTGGACTTTAGTCCGACAGTTCTGACCTCACTGCACTCTGACAGCTGGAATGACTCCACCACAGCAGACATGTCCACAGACACAGATGATGACTACCAGTTAATGGTTCTCTTTAATTCGATTCGAATTTACTTGCATAAGATATGTCCTGTTTTTATTCTACCTTTTTGGAACCTTTGGAAACCTTATGATCCTCATGATCATGCTACGAATGAAATCAGATGAGTCCTCCTTCAACATCTACTTCATAGGTATTGCTGTTCTGGATTTAATGACTCTCTATACAAGAGTGATCGTTTTGTGGTTTGGGCCATTTCGATATTTGGATACTGCAATACAGTGAAGCCATATGCAAGATCACGCCCTGGCTGTCTACAGGGTGTCCCACGATCAGCGGTTGGTATCTCGTCAGTATGTCAGTACACAGGGCAATGTCTGTAGTGTGGCCACATCGTGTCAACGTACTCTGTAGTCGTCGAGTGGGTTCTATTGGTCGTTATTGGAATCTCTGTCTTCTTTGCTGCCCTTTACTCACACAATTTGATTGGGGCTCTACTAGTGTACTTCCCTTCAGTCGATCAAAACTTTTGTATGTTGTCGCAAGATGACATTTATGTTCATTTTTTCAATATCTTCGTATACATAGAGCTCTTAGTATACAGTATTCTGCCATTCACCGTCTTGGCAGTGTCAAACAGTGTTCTGGTGTGGAAACTTGCTGTGTCAGTCAAGGCAGCCGGCAGACAATTATCCCACGGGGATGTTGAGCAAGTTCAGGCCCGTGAAAAAAGCAGCACGCTCTGTGACCTTGACTGTTATTGTGTGTCCACCACTTTCCTCGTTCTGACTTTGCCCATATCTATTTCATTTCATGTTGTATTTTTTTGAAATTGCATACACAACTGATGGAGATTCTGAGTTTTCTAAACGATATCTGATCTACGCGATCGGTGACACACTGGCGAACGCTAATAGTGCGGTGAATTTCTACCTGTATTGTTTGACTGGAAGGCGGTTCAGAGAGGAGTTCATCAAGGTCATGTGTTGTGGAAGAAACACAAGACCACAGTCTGCCTCAAAGTGATGGGTGATGGCTACGACCAGTCCACACTTCAACCACAGTCACCTACTTTCTCTGTCGGCAACACCACTGACATCATCACATCTTGAGTATGCTGATATGTCATGAATGAGTGAAGGAACAACAGCGCTGTGTTTACTACTACTACCACTACTACTACTACTACTTCTACTACTACTACAACAACTACTACTACTACTACTACTACTCTCTCTCTCTCTCTCTCTCTCTCTCTCTCTCTCTCTCTCTCTCTCTCTCTCTCTTAGGGGCTGAACTGTGTCACAGTTCGAGCAGGGACATTATCAAGCTGGGAAGTTTATTGTCCCTATCGTCAGTTATCGTCAGTGTACAATCCTATACTTTGACCTGTACTTCAGTCATGCACCATGCCATCAGGACCAGAAGTATTTAGAGCGAAATGTGGATCCTTCAGCCCCGTCTACATATCTTTCATGGCGAAGCGAGCGAGGAAGAGAAAGCCACCATTGTGATCGCCATGCTGACACCACGATCGAGGACGGACGGTGCAACCCTTGGCCAGCTCCTCACCTTGATGTTTTGGGACGGACTACTTCTACACTGTGGCGATGTGGAGTAGAACCCTGGACCCAGGTCGGACAGCATTAAGCAGACCTGGCTCGGCAGCTCATCACGCAGCACCAGAGTGGACAAGGCTGGCGCTTCATCGGCGGCGGACAGTGGGCGGACGACATCCACTTCTCCTCAGCAGCCCACCAATGCTGACATCATGGGTGTGTTGGACTCTATGAATTGTACATTTAAGGAAATGAACATGAAATGTGCCGACATGGAGAGGAGTGTAAAGGATTTGAATGACCAGTTCGCTGCACTACATCATGGATTGAAGGATCTGAGGGAGCAGGTGGGATCTTTACAAGAAGAGAATGCTGTACTAGCAAAAAAGAACACTGATCTGATCTCACTGTGAGACTTGAACAATTAGAAAGAAATGTTGATGATTTAGAAGCAAGATCAAAACGAAAATAACCTAATTGTCTATGGTATCCCGAGAGATCAAAATGAAACTAGCAAACAATGTAAAGGTTAAATACATTGTCTATTGACTGATGAGTTAGATTTGACTAGGGACATTGAGCTCAATCGGGTACATACTTTAAATGTCAAACCTGATTCTCCCATCATCGCTCCATCTTCATTTTTTAAGACAAAACGAAAATTTTAAGAGCAAAGAGAAAATGAAAAGGGAGTAATATATTTGTGGATTAGGGAATGTTAGGGAAATAAGGCGTGGTCTTTCCCCCCTTCTGAAGAAAGCAAGGTCAGATTTTTGATCATCTCCTCATTGACGGGAAAACGTTTATCTCGACGACCAAAGCAGATTAGTTGAGTCCAGATAGGGGGGTGGCCGGCCACTTGATGAACATTTGACTACACACCTGTGTGGCAGAAGAAGGTACTGGCAGAAACGCTACACTGGTAAAATCGCCTGTCACTTGTGGCAGTGTCAACAGTGAACCGTTTTCTTGTGGGTCAGAAAGGCGAGTCCGGACAAACTGTGAAAAACACGTGCAAAAAAGTGAATGGCACAGCGTGTACTGATGTAAAGAAACCTTTTTCTTTCCTGTCGTGGAATGTGAATGGCTTATTTTCTAAACTAACCGACTGTGAATTTATGACGTTTATTTACTAGTTTGATTTCATATGTTGATTGAAACATTTATGGACGAATGTCGATCTGATATCTTGGTTGGTTATGAAGTCTTTTGTAAATCTGCAGTTACATTTTCTAAACAAGGGGGCGGTGTTCAGGCGGTATGTGATTTGTTTATTCAGAAAAGAAATGTCTCCCTTTGTTAAAATCATTGACATTCATCGTTGAAACTCTTGTGTGTTCTTGATCGATAAAAAGGTTATTCGGAATAGATAAGAATGTTTTGTACTTTGTTGCTATATACCTCCAGAAGGTTAACCTTTTTATGCCCATTTTTATATTGATAATGATATTAATTTACTTGAAGAATGTAGATATATTGTTACCTAGGGATGTTTATGTGATATTAAATGGTGACCTCAATAGCAGAACCTCTAACATGTGACAAGATATATCTGTGAACAATGTTCTTGATGAACATTTCCATAGCCGGCCTCTCAGTATTAATCGACATTCCGAAGACTGCACATTGCATAATTATGGTAAATTGCTACTAAATATATGCACTGCTCTAGATCTGTGCATTTTCAATGGCGTGTGGAAAGGTGGTCTTGAAGGTTGCTATACATACATGTCTGATACTGGTGCCAGTGCTGTCGATTATTTCATATTTTCTAGAGAAAACGTGTTGCTCTTTTGCATGATTCATGCATGCTTAATGTTTAGAAGGCATGGATTCTGACCATTTACTTATTACTTTCTACTGCTTTTCCTAAAGAAAATAATGTACATGCCAGTAAAAAAGATAGAAAAACATGTTAAAGAAAAACTTGTCTGGAATGGTGAACACGTTAGTTTGTTTCGTAGTACATTATGTAGTGATGGAATCCGTACAAAGATAGATGTTGCTATAAGTTTATTAGATGTGGATATACATTATGCGCTAAAAATGCTTAATGATGGCATGAAAGACAGTGCAGACAGCATGAGAAGGTGTGTGTGTGTGTGTGTGTGTGTGTGTGTGTGTGTGTGTGCGTGTGCGTGCGTGCGTGCGTGCGTGCGTGTGCGTGTGTGTGTGTGTGTGTGTGTGTGTGTGTGTGTGTGTGTGTGTGTGTGTGTGTGTGGTGTGTGTCTCTGTGTGTGTGTATTAATAGTAACAAAGTACCCTGTGACTGGTGTGATGAAGAATGTGAGGAGGTTACTTCGTATCGGTCGTCGCACTTTAAAGACAGAGGACAAAAATTCTTGCTCAGTTGCTAGGCGAGAACATAAACATTTATTGAAGAGAAAAGAGAAACACCTCAACAATTCTTTAGTTCAAAAACTTGTATCATCTATAAACTGTCAAATGAATTTCGGGATACTATTCAGAAAGAAAAAACAGCCCAGGAATAACATCAGTATTGAAATATGGTTTCAACATTTCAGGCCTACTACAGTCTGAGGTTAGTAACGTTTGTGTTGACCAAACACTTGGTGTCAACGATGACAGTTACATGAATCGACCAATTACACAAGACGAAGTAGTATTAGCATGTAGAGAATGGAAACATCGCAAGGCGGCTGGCCGTGATGGCATTATTGGTGAACTGTTTAAACATGCTTCTGATCAGGTAATGCAACTCTTTCTGAAATTGTTTAATATATTATTTGATATAGGTACGTTTCCAGAAAACTGGACTGAATCAGTTATTTTGCCAGGTTTTTTTTTTTTTTTTAAGGGTGATTTTAATAACCCCAACGATTACAGAAGAATCTCTATTAGTGATATTAGTTGTAAAATCTTTGGGGCAATTATTAATAACCGACTGCAAGAATGGGTTGAGGAAAATAATATATCACAGGTGATTATCAAGCAGGCTGTAAGAAGGGTTACTCAACTATTGATCACATGTTTACATTGCTTGCACTAGTGCAGAAGCAGTCTGCTTACAATAGGAAGTTATATACATAGTTTTTATAGATTTCGTAAAAAAAAAGCGTCTGACTCCATTAATAGAAATCTCCTCTGGCCCATTTTGACAAAAAATGGTATTAAAGGTAAACTTCATAGATATATTAGAAGTATGTATAATAGAGTAAGAACCAGTGTCCGTTGTGGAGCAACACTTACTGACCATATTAATTGTTCTAGAGGAGTCAAGCAGGGAGATGCATACAGCCCTATCTTATTTTCTTTCTTTATTAATGAGTTAGCTCTTGATGTAATCAACAATGGTAAACATGGTGCTTTATTATCGCTCGACGCTTTTGAATTGTTTATCCTTCTGTTGCCGACGATGCTGTTTTGATGTCCGAAACTGTTATAGGGTTGCAAAAACAATTGGATAGCTTGCACCTTGCCGATAGATCATTGCAGTTGAAAGTCAACATGAAAAAAGCAATATCATAGTATTTCGTAAACGTGGTTATTTAAGTGTTAGGGAAAGGTGGGTATACGATGGTATTCCCATGCCAGTTGTCAATGCTTATAAATATTTAGGAATATTATTCTCAACACGCTTGAGTTTTGTTGGCGCATGCAAAGACGTTTCAAGTAAAGCGAAAAATTTTGTGTTTTGTATCATGAAAAAGTTACATGTTCTTAATAATTCTTTATTCATGTTATTTATAAAACTATTTGATTCTCAAGTTCAACCAATTGTACAGTATGGCTCTGAGCTATGGGGACTAGAAAAAGCAGCTGTCTATTGTGAATTTGTTCAAATGTTTGTTCTGAAAAGGTTTCTTGGTATTGATCGACGGACTCCAAATGATCTAATTTACGGTGAAACTAATCGATTGTCCATTTACATTACTTCTGCTGTCAGATGTCTCTGCTGCTGGCTGAAACTGTTACAAATGGAAGACTTTAGAATTCCTCTTAAGGCGTACAATATGGTGTATGACTTTAATGCTAAAGGCAAAAGTAACTGCGTGTCCAAAGTGCGCCTTTGTCTATTTGAATACGGATTTGGATTTTTTTTGCTGAATCAAGGGGTTGGTAATACTTAAGAGTTTGTATGTGTTTTCCGACAACGGTTGATTGACTGCAGATGGCAGAAATGGACTGATCATATTCATAACAGCGACAGATTTGATTTCTACAGGACTTTTGAGATGTTAAATGACTTGAAAACGTACTTAATCTTACATATGGACATGCATCTAAAAATGTAACAACAAAATTCAGATTAGACATTTCTGTGTTGGCCACTCATTAATTTAGATATGGCATATGTAATGATTATGTCCTGAATGTAAAAAAAAAAAAAAATCAATGAAACCGAATTACACTTTGTCCTGTCCTGTCCAGCTCTCATGAGCATCAGTGAATGTTGTGGATCAGGTCAACATACAGAAACACACAGATACCATTCACAATTTTCTGTTGTGTGGGTTTTTTTTTTTTGTTTTTTTTTTTTTTTTTTTTAACTAGACCCTCACCATAACATCATAACTCCGTATGGCAAAAAGCACTATCTGACTCCAGAAACCAAGTCCAACAAATGTGTAATTTAACTCTATAATTTCATGAATAAACAACCTTAATATGTCAACAGTTCACATCGTTATCAACATGTTAGCAACACCTTTCACTTACACGTTTCCATACATAGTAGAATTTCCATTTGTAATCTCTCTAATTTAATCTTTCTCCACGATCCACATTCTTCGAGGAATAATGCTTCTAGCTATTTTTTTTTGAATGACATGCCCTTTCAACACACAGAAAAATGACCTGAAAGATTCCATGAATCCCTAAGTATTTTTCCCCAAGTTCCACACCAACATACCCAGTCTCCTCTTGCTCATGTTCAGTCTGGATCTTGCTCACAGTCTCGCGCTTTCTGCACATTTACCTCCAGTCGTTAGTTCGTCTTCTCGTTCCACTTCTTCCTCTTTCTCTTCTTTGTCTCTGTCCTCTTTCTCTTTGACTTCTTCTTTTTCCCCCTCTCCTTATTCTCTTCCTTTTCTTTCTTCTTCTTCTCCGTCTTCTCCGACTTCTTCTTCTTCTTCTTCTTCTCCGATTTCTCTCAATCTGTTCTCTCTTCTCCCCACACACCAATTAACTTGCTATTTTTCCCCCTTTCTGTCGAACCCTTCTCACCCCAGTTAAGGGCCAGCAGCTGCTACAATAAAACAGATTGCAGGCAAAACATACAGAGGAGTGAACTATATTGCCTGTGCACTTACTAACGGAACTGTAGCTCTGTGTTCACCCTCATTAACCCTTTACCTTCCTTTCCCCCTTAACACTTTCTGGTCTAGATATCATGTGTTGCCATCGCATGACAATCAGAGAAAAGTTTATTAAAGCCAAACATTACAGACAGCGATCCTTGTTGCAACTGAGCCTACGTTGTTCATCTACTTCTGTAGAAGTTGTTTAGAATTGTTCTTTGTTTTTGTACAAGGCTTTTAAGTCTACAGACATTTTTACTTCTTGAAATTGCCCTTGATTATTCTTGTTTCGTTCCGCAATCTGATTTCATGTAGCTATTGTACTCGTGTG
>JADBJO010013556.1:25750-35750 GCA_016801955.1 Conus betulinus | reverse complement strand
AACAACAACAACAACAACGTAAACTCGCAAACAACTTGAAGAAAATACAAAGAATAAGACTTTATCATCATAACTGGTATTAGTGAAGGCTTCTGATAAAACTGAGTTTTCAAATTCCAAACATTTTATATCAGTTGAAGAAAATACATTAGGAGCCACGCTTGATGGGAAAAGCCATCCGTAAAAAAAAAAAAAATCGAATGGTCAGAAACCAAATTGAGAGCCAAGCTTGATTCGAAAGTAATCCTCGAAAAAACAAAAAAAAAAATAAAAAGACAAACAAATGGTTTCGTCATTCGAATATCATTATAAAGGAAAAAAGAAAAAAAAAATAATAGAGTTAGTTGAAGATGAGCAATACAACTTTGCGAAGAAGAAGACACAAGAGGTCACTATGTCCAGTTTGTTTTTCCTTATCCAAAGAGTTGTGAACAGATGTAAAAGATCATTAAATATATCGAGGAATGTGTGCTAGTCTGTCACTGTCACTGTCACTGGGGGCTTGTTTGGGAAAAAAAATGAACAGTTGTTTTGTTGTTGTTGTTTTTTGTCAAGGCAGCATTTTTGTTTTATTCTGGGATGTAGAACTAACAATGTTACATCAATTTTCTTCATAAATGAATTGAAATATAAAAATCCTGATAACAGACATATCGACGTAATGGAAGTATATTGCTAATATTTCCTTTGAATATTTGCCATGCTGTTATGTGTCATGTACGGAATAAACACTCAGCCTGATTTATATTGTACACTGTAATCACAATTATTACATGTGGACTCTGAGGCTTATTCTAGTACAGAAACTGCCAAAACCTGTTCAATTACTTTATTGTATACAATACTACATGTGAACACAGCGCAGGGTTCCAAGGGTGGCATAGGATTGCTTCCAGCTGGTTGCTTTGGCGGTTGACTACAGTACTTCTCTGGGTCCTGTCCGCACCCTCGGGTGTACCTTTTTCTTCTCTTGTATACTATACATCATGGCCCACCCAAATCTAAACAAAAACAAAAATGTTAAAACTCCTGGTGGGAAAATTCACTAACAAAATGCAATGGAATGACCTTAATGACCTTAAAATGCACGTGAATTGCTTTTGAAGAACTACTACTACTACTACTACTACTACTACTACTACTACTACTACTACTACTACTACTACTACTACTACTACTACTACTACTACTACTACTACTACTACTACTACTACTACTACTACCCTTCATGGAAGTGGCACTGTCAGAAGCAGGTTGGCCTTGTCTGCTGGTGCCGAGTGAGTATTCCTCAAGTGAAGCGCACTGCCGGTTCTGAACGGGCTTGGGAAGACGACATTATGCTCTCTCTCTCTCTCTCTCTCTCTCTCTCTCTCTCTCTCTCTCTCTCTCTCTCTCTCTCTCTCACACACACACACACACACACACACACACACACACACACACACACACACACACACACACACGAACGCACGCAACGCACGCACGCATGTACTCACGTACGCACGAACGCGTACACACGTGTATTAAATAGTGTGCGGGAGATAACTTCTATCAAGAGCAGAAATGGAACCTGTTTTAACAAGAAAGAGTTATCTCCCTCTCTCTACATTTGACTCTCTCGTCTCCGTCTCCTCTCTGTCTGTCTGTCTGTCTGTCTGTCTGTCTGTCCGTCTGTCTCTGTCTCTGTCTCTGTCTCTCCTTCTCTCTCTATTTCTCACTTTCTCTCATATGCATACGCATACATAGCACTGTATATATCACTCAAACAATGCACCATCTACCAGAGGAGAGTCTACTCCCCAGTGTCTCTGTATTCATTACCTACTCATTGCACTATGAATTGGGAACAGTCTGCACACTAGTAGCACTATGCATCACCTCATACAGTGTAACATGTACTATGGACCACTCTACTCCCTACAGACACTGCAGACACCACCTCACACAGTGTACCATGTACCATGGATCAGTCTACTCCACATAGACACTGCAGACACCACCTCACACAGTGCACCATGTACCATGGACCATCTCTACTCCCCATAGACACTGCAGACACCACCTCACACAGTGTACCATGTACCATGGACCAGTCTACTCCCCATAGACACTGCAGACACCATCTCACACAGAGTGTTATGTACCATGGACCAGTCTGCTTCATAGCGATACTGTATATATCACCTCACATCAACACCCACTGTGTGCGTGCGTGCGTGCGCGTGCGCGCGCGCGCGCGTGTGTGTGTGTGTGTGTGTGTGTGTGTGTGTGTGTGTGTGTGTGTGTGTGACTGTGAGACTGTGAACACATTATATCACGTACTGCATTGTGTATTAGTGGAATGCACTCCCTAGTGTCAGTCTGTACGTCACCTACAAATCGCACTGTGTACGAAGGAACAGTCTGCTTCATAGTGACGCTGTTTGCGTGTTCTCACACAGTGCTCAAAGTGCGAGTGCGACAGACAGTCTACACACTAGCGACACTGCATACATCACTTCAAATAGTGCACCATGTACCAGAAAAACATGTACTCCCTGGTATGTCTTCACACAGCAATGTTCATGGGTGGAGCATGTACCAGGGAACAATCCATTCCCTGCTGACACTGTATACATCACCCCATACCATGCACCGGTACCAGAGGAAGTCTGCCCTAATGACATTGTTGATAGCTTCAAACAGTACCCCATGCACCTGGATCAGTCTGCTCCATAGTGACACTGTGTACATTACATCACAGAGTGCACCTTCATTGATCATGGCTACCAGACTAAACAAGTCACTCTGTTAAAGAAGGCTACTCACTGTGTGCGTAGTTTTCGTCGGGAATCTGGCCGACTTCTTCAGCGCAATCGCTGGGTTGAGAACTGGCTTCAGTGCGCTCTGCCGTGAGCGAACTCACGACAATGCGACGGAACGAGTGAGGAGTACACCGATGGCAGGTTGTGTCGGCCCCGGTCACATTTAAGGCTGAAGTTCCTGGCGGCGATGTGGACAGCCTCCTTTAGTCCCCTCTGGAACCATCCTGCTTCTCTGCCGAGAACTTGCACGTTGTCCTTTTCAAAGTGATGTTGGACGTGGGTCAGATATTCACCCACTGGAAAGGACTCACGTTTGTGTTCCTTGAGTCTCCTGTGCAGGTTGCGCTCAGTTTCACCAAGGTAACTATGGTCACAGCCCCTGGCAGTCTATCTTGTATATCACCCCTGTTTGTCCAGTTTGTCAGTTTTGTCTTTGGGGTGGACTAACTGGCTTCTGATGGTGTTGGTGGGCTTGGCGTGGACACTGACTCCCAACTTTCGGATCTTCCTGCTGAGAGCTTCAGTGACGCCGCCGACGTACGGCATGGAGACGCGCCCTCTGGAAGGGGTTTGACGTTCAGTGGAGGGTTTAAGTTGTCCTATCGTGTGAACAGTCATGGGATCGAAAATGACCCTACACCGGTAACGCCTCCACCTCTCACTGCTGTCAGTTTAACCAGTGACCTGTTTTCCGCTGACTGTAACAACGTGTCGGAAGCAACAACAGACAGTATGTGCGAGAACGTGCAAAACGAGTCGTGTGTTAATGTAAATTGACCTTTTTCTTCTGTTTCATATAATGGGGATGGAGTTTTCAATGATATTTGATCAAGAGTTCATTTCTTTCTCATGTGAATTTGGTTTTGTTCGCTTATCTTACACTTTTATGGTGGAAAGTTAACCACATTCATTTTCAGTTTTAAACTTTTTTTTTCTCAAGCCAGCAGTGAAGTTTATGAAACGACAGAGACGATACAATGGATAAATCTGTCTCATACGAAATGAGTTGACTTCCTTTGTGAGAGTGTTTATATTGATTATGTCAATATCTTTGTTTTTTCTGATTGACAAACAGTTGTTTGGAATTGATAGATCTGTCGTTTATGTTCGTATGTTCCACTCCACCAGATATATCACAAGTTTATGCCAATTTTAATATCGACAATGGGATTTTATTGTTCTAAACGGAAGTTTTGAATAGCAGAACATCAAATACTTCTCAAGACATCCGTGGGGTTATTGACCATGGTTGTACAATACAAAAGCCTGCCCATTGGTGTGACTCGTTGTTCTGAAGACTGTCATTTGAATAATTTTGGTAAGTTGCTTTAAGATATGTGCACCGCTATGGGATTCTGTATATTGAATGGTGTATGTAAGGGCGGCCTAAATGGTTGCTATACATACATATCTGGGTCTGGTAACAGTGTAACTGATTTTTATTTTTTCAAATGACTTCTTACCTTTCTTTACGACATTTGTGATCTTTGTTTGTTTTGGAGTGTATAGAGTCTGACCACTTACCTATTTGTGTTCGTATTTCCTTTCCATGTCAAAATAAAGTTAATGCTGATAAAAGTTATGTTGATTTCATACAGAAAAAAAAGCACAACATATATGAAAAGAAGAATATAAACACTTGTATAGAGATACTCTTAGTAATGATGAAATGCGCACAAAGATAAGTATTGCGAGGATTTAATTGACACTGATGTTGATGAAGCGTTAAATGTGTTTCAAGATTGCATTAAGAAAAGTGCCGATTGTATGAAAATGCAAATATTCCCAGCAAATCAAAAGCACATGTGACTGATTTGATTTGGAATGTATGGTGACTAAGAAAAAAATGTTAGACATCTATTGAGAACTAGCCAGTGTTCCTGGAGATATCAAAGAATATATCATTGCAACACAGGCGTATAAAAATTTACTGAAGAAGAAGCAGAAGGAGTTTAAAAAAACCAACACCTGATATTAGATAAGTACTAATGCCAATAAAAATTCAAAAGCAATTTTAAGAAACTGTTCGTAAAACTAATGTCAAAAGTAAACAGGTAAGAAAAACACTGTATGTGCTGACGCATGGTTCGAACATTTTCAATCTTTGTTGCAAACGGATGGAAATGATATATCCATGCGATGTTTTTGAAGATGTAGATAACAGTATGAACCGCCCAGTTTATAAAAAATGAAGTGTTGCTAACTCTAAAAAAACTTAAAGACCGAAAAGCAGCTGGACTTGATGTATAAGAGACGAATTGGGCACGTGCTCATGTGAAGAGGTAGTCCCGTTTTATTCTTGAATATTTCAATAAATTAATTGATAGTGATACATTTTCCAACTTTGGACCGAGGCTCTCATTTTGGCTATCTTTAAAAAGGTGACTTAAACAACCCCAACAACTATAGATGCATTTCTCTTAGCAATATTGGCAGCAAATCCTTTAACACGATTATTAACAAGCGATTGCAAGAATGAGTAGATCAAGATAATGCCACAGGTCAGCATCAGACAGGTTTTAAGAAAGGATATTTAACTATTGACCACATGTTTACCTCGCTAGCTCTCGTTCAAAAAAACATTTTCTATAATCGCAAATTGTATGAAGCATTTTTAGATTTTGAGAACAAAAAAAAGTGTTTGATTTATTAACAGACACCTTGTTTGGCCAGTTTTGTTTTAAAATGATATTAAAGGAAAAAAAAAAATGTTTATGATATAGTTAAAGCAAGAGTTCAATGTTGTGCGAACTTGACTGAGTGCATCAAATGTACAGCTGTACTAAGACAGACATATGCATGCAATCCAGTGCTTTGTTCTTTACTGTATTAATGAGCAAGCAACTGAAGTGCTCAGGAACGGGAACATTTGAATTATCCATTCTTTATTAGGTGATGATGTAATCTTAAAGAAATTCCTCAGAGTAGAGATGAGGACACAAAGTGACCTTGTGTATGGTGAAGTTAGCAGGTATCCTATATGTATCCTACACACACACACACACACACACACACACACACACACACACACACACACACACACACACACACACACCACCAGAGAGAGAGAGAGAGAGAGAGAGAGAGAGAGAGAGAGAGAGAGAGAGAGAGAGAGAGAGAGAGAGAGAGAGAGAGAGGTGTAGATGTTACAAATGGAACAGCAAAGAATTCCACTTAAAGCACATAATATGTTACACGATTTAGATCCCAAAGGTAAAGTAAATTGCGTGATTCGAGTGCGAACCTGTTTGTTTGATTGCGGTTTGGGTCATCTGGTACAATCAGGAGGCTGGATACGTAAATGATTTTATTCGTACACTTCGCCAACGGTTACTATACTGTAGCTGGCAAAATTGGACTGAACATAGTCAGACCAGCAGTAGATATGATATGTATAGACATATTTGTGATACACATGTTTTGAAACCCTATCTATTATTGGATTTGAACCCACATTTGAAATAGATAACCACGATATTCCGGCTTGGAATCTCAGATTTAATGGTACATAGATTTAGATACAGAACTGTCAACAGAAGTGTTTATGCTTGTCCAATGTGTAAGAAGCAGAGGAAAGCGAGGTACATGTTTTTTTTTCGCGAAAGCTATATAAAACCTAACTGTCATCGACATCCCTATTTGTTCAAACTCAGTTTACTAATGTCCTCATAAAAGCCTCACGACGTGAGAAAATTTTCCTGTCTAAGACATTTAAGTTGAGAGAGTTAGTAACATCTTAGAAATATCACTCTTTTGTTGCTGTCCCTATTCTGTTTCTATGCATTGTCATTGGTACTTATCAGATTCATTCCTGTGTGAGGTTTTGCCCACTGATGTTTTTTGAATGACTGTTTATATGATGTTCCCGCACTGCTTTAGAAGGTACCGTGGCCTATTGTGAATGAACTCATCCGTGTGTTGTGTGGAGAGAGAGAGAGAGAGAGAGAGAGAGAGAGAGAGAGAGAGAGAGAGAGAGAGAGAGAGAGAGAGAGAATGTATGTGTAATGTCACACACACACACACACACACACACACACACACACACACACACACACACACACACACACACACACACACAGCACACACACACAGACAGATAGTCAGGCATAGAAAGCATCTCTCTCTCTCTCTCTCTCTCTCTCTCTCTCTCTCTCTCTCTCTCTCTCTCTCTCTCTCTCTCTCTCCACAACGCACGTGCCAGTGAAAATGATACCATATGTATCATATTGCACAGTGCACCATATCGTTGGGGAGAGAACACAGTGTGGTGACACAGTATGCATCACCGGCATACTGCGCTATGCACAATGGAACAGTCTACTTCGCATTGACACTGTATACATTATCTCACACTTGCACAGAGTGCCGCTGAACAGTCTACTCCCTAGTGACAGTAGTGACAGTATACAGTGCACCAGTCACTTCACACAGTGCACTTCACACAGTGCACCATACACCAGGGAACAACACACTCCTACTGACACAGCATACCTGACTTCACACATTGCTCTGTGTGCCACAGAACAGTGTTTTTTCCCTAGTGTCACTGTATACATTAACTCACATAGTGCACCAGTACCAGGGGACAGTCGACTCTCTACTGACACTATTCTATCAATTCACACAGTGTGTCATGTAGCCTAGACCAGTCTACTGTCTACTGTCACGGTATACACCCTCACACAGTGTACCGCGAACAAGGAAACCCTCTACGCTCTACTGACACAGTATACATTACCTCCTACCGTGCCCTGTGCCCTTAGGGAAGTTTTATGGTGTCTGGCATTTCCCCAAAGTTCCTGAGGAAAAGAACAGCATCAGAAAGAAACACCTTGGAAGGGACTCGTTAAAGTGTTTGTTGACATGCTAGCTCTTGACACATCAGCACACCTACATTCATTTCCCCGGCAAATCAATGGCATTGGGGACCAGTGTGACCGGTATGTACTTTGCAAAGCGGGTTATCTCGTTGGGTCTCTAACTAGTCAGTGGATTTCCAGAGCAGCCTAAGTGAAAGACAATTCTGCCATGTTGTTTTTGCAACATAAACATAAACACACACACACACACACACACACACACACACACACACACACACACACACACACACACACACACACACACACACACATGAAGGCACGCATACGAGTAAAGGAACACAGGCACGGATCACATACGGATGTACGCACGCACACGCACGAACGACACACGCACACACGTACACCAAAAATCACCTCAAACAGTGGTATGGACACGAACGACATGCTCACTCGCTAATGGCACTGCATGTATGATCTCACATACGACATTTATAGACGTGAGCCTTCGGTTCCATGATATCACTCTGTTCACCATCCTTACAATGCACTTGGAACATGGGGTTCATCCAGTTAGTAATGTCATAAAGGACAGCGGCATATTTCTTACCTTGTGCACTAAGCGGCATCATCAAAATGTACGCTTGATCATCGAAGTGTTCTGTGTCTGAATCAGTTTCCAATATGAAAGGTATATAGAATAGCTCTCTCTCTCACATATGTCGTGGGATGAAACATGGCCAGCCTACTTTTAAAGGTACAACTGTGAATTCGTTGCTATGTCCTCCACACACAATGACTGTGTAATGAAACATTACAGGGTAAAAATCATGCGCAACAACCCTTTTCAAGAATAAACGTGTGTTATATCCATTTCTTTTCCGAATCCAACTGGATGGAATAACATATCGTCATGATGTCATCATCACACCACCACCACCATCATCATCATCATCATCATCATCATCATCATCATCATCATCATCATCATGGTCGTCGCCGTCCTCGTCGTCGTCGACTTCGTCATCACTATCTTTGTCGTCGTTGTATTGTCATCATCATCATCATCATCATCATCATCATCATCATCATCATCATCATCATCATCATCATCATCATCATCACTATCAGCAGCAGCAGCAGCATCTACAACAACGGCCACAGCGGCGACTGCACAAAAAGCTTTTTTTTTTTTTTATCATAATTAACATCATAATCACTGTCGTTATCGCCATTGAATTAATTGTCCATATTGTCATCGTGATCAAAATCGGTGTCGTTGTCATAATCACAGCCATAGTCATTATCATCATTATCAATCCAGTACACAGTCTTAGCACTGCAGTCGCAAAGGGATCACAACAGCCAATGGCCTTCTGTCATAATACTTGGTGAGGATGAAGTAATCAGCCATCAACTAACAGTCATCCTTTTGACATAATAGGTGATGGAGATGATGTGATCAGCCACCCACAAACAATCATTCTTCGGTCATGATACTGGATGGAGATGTGGCAACCAGCCATTCACTGACATTCATTCCCCGTCATGATGATTGGTGGAGATGAGATAACTAGTCAACCACCACCAGTAATACTCCTGTCATTATGCTAGCAGATATGATCTAACTAGTCAACACCACCAGTAACACCCTTGTCATGATGATTGGTGGAATTAATGTAACTAGTCAATCACCGGTATCTCTGTCGTTATGATTAGTGGAATTAATGTAACTAGTCAGTCACCACCTGTAATACCCAGTCATGATGACTGGTGGACATAATGTAATCAGCCATCTCCTGAAATCATCCTTCTGTCGTGATAGCTGGTAAAGGTAAGTGATGCAGTGATCAGTGACGATCATCCCTCAGACTGGAGCAGCAGAATCAGTTATCTGCAGACAGTCAACCCTCTATGATGATAACAACTGTCAGATGACAGTCATGTACATATTGTGAATGCGATGTAACCAGTCATCTCTTGACAATGTTCCCTCTGTCATGATAATACGTGAGGATACCATAACAAGTCAACTATTGAACAGATTCCCTGCCTCATTATGAGATGAGGGGGGGTATATAACCAGTCCTCAAGTAACACTATTCCAATCACTATGGTAATAGGTAGAGGCCTCACAACCAGTCTTCCACTGTTAATCATCCCTATGTCATGGTAACAAGTAGAGGATGACATAATCAGTCTTCCACTGACAATCATCCCTATCTCATGGTAACAGGTGGAGGTGATACAACCAATCTTTTGCTGTCAGCATTGCCTCTGTTACTATAACGCATGAGGAAGATGTTACCATTTCAAATGCCTACAAACACATGTGGGAAAAACAAAATCACTTTTACATTTGAGTGAAGGTCCGGAGCA
>JADBJO010013556.1:15000-22370 GCA_016801955.1 Conus betulinus | reverse complement strand
TTCAAACTGTGATGGTCCTGGGGAGAAAGTCTTCTTCCAGTGTTGTGTATAGACATGGCCTCTTCTTTGATGGCTTAAGGCTGAATACAGCTCAGAGGAATTTTGAGCTGAAGACTCCTGACTACATCTGTCAACAGTCTCAGGTTCCACTGAGCTTCCATTCATGCTGTGTGTTCGTGAAGTTAGTGTTGAAGCTGATCTCACCTCACTATGAAACACTGTAGATTATGGTCATAGTCTGATAAGCATTTTTTCATGTTCATAGTCTATTGAAATGCTGAATGATTTTTCAGTCTCATACACTACTTTCTTTACATTGCCAAGGCCTTACTTACAGACACACCAAAATGCAGACTGCAAAGCGAGAACCACGAAAGAAAAGATAGTTTGGATACTCACGAAATCGGGTCTTGACCAGTCCGAATGTGTTTTATTACTTTTTGTTGCACCAGACCATTATTTGTCCATCGCGAACGCAATAAAATCATCGCAAAGCTACCCACAATTAGGCCTTCAAAACGGTTATGCTGAAAACAGTTTGCCTACAGTTGGAACCGCTTGACCTAAAGAGTCTAGAGGGAGATTTTTTTTCTACTGCATGTGTATTGAGCAGCAATAATATATTTTTTTTTCCTTGGCCGAAGAGGCGAAGTTTAAACGAAGATGTCCAGGCTGAGCCTACAAAGTGACAGCCGTATAATTATAACGATGCAGTGTAAGCAGGCTCTGAAATGGAGCATGTCACGTGCTGCTACATGATGCAAGTGGGGCTACAGTGTCCTGACCTCGTATCATCTATTTGATCTCAATGGCCCTCATAGACAAAAAAGAGACAATCGTTTTGAATACTGTGTTCAGCCCCCTTTAACACTCTACAACAAAAGCCATAAAGTCCTAAAGCATGCACACATGGCCGTGGAATGTTATCCATAATAATGTATGCCAAATCATCTCAGAAAAATCTTTTTGGTAGGTTTGACTAAAGCATCATGTCAATATTTCTGCTCTGAAACTTGTTAATCTACGCACCCATAAAAAGTACACATCAATCCCACTCCATTAACATGGGACTTGGAGCAGTGATGTCCACAGAAAAAAGGCTGAATTCTCTCCACAGCACTCCCTCCAGCTGTACTTCTAACAACAGATCAAAACCTGACCTCACTAAATACACATCCTCTGACTAAGTAACCTGAATTCGACGAGGCATCGTTTATCTTTAAAATGTCGACTAAATCCATACCATGCTGTACTGATGCCCTTCACACAAGAGCTGTTCTGGTTCGCAAAAATCCAGTATCTGTTATCTGCACACATTAGTACACAATAAGCCCAATTTGCTCCGTACCATTAATCTGGGACTTACTTCTAGCGAGTCTACAAAATACAGATACACAACACATTGAAGATACATTCATGCTTCAATTTTGTTTCTTTTTAAATCACAATCATTGACGTCCAACAGCAATTTCAAATATAAGCCATAATATGGATACACTGTCTGAATACATGACCTGCTCCATGAAACTGCTCACCTCAACTACTATTCTCTCTCTTGCCTACGGCCTCTCTCTCTCTCTCTCTCTCTCTCTCTCTCTCTCTCTCTCTCTCTCTCTCTCTCTCTCTCTCTCTCTCTCTCTCTCTCTCTCTCTCTCTCTCTATTTTTGTGCCTTCTGTTTGTGTGTACCCCGACATGTCATATTCATTCTGTTTACGCTCGGCTTGTCAGTATCAGATTTGTATCAGACCAAAACGGAAATCCGTAGCATCATCTTAATCATCCACATTCTCATTGATCCGCATAACAAAAAAAAAAAATCTCAAATGTATGGCCCTTCATGCCCTGCTCTCATGGTGTCCTCAATTCCGATGTCCTTTCACGTCTGTAGCCTTGGGTTGGTCCGTCGTGGTCACCGGTATCGGCGAGTCCATGTGGACTGTCGCTGGGCGGACGTGGTGGCGCCCTCCAGAGGGAGAGCTCACTCACGCTGGCTCCGCGACTAAACAATTATTGTCCTCAGTAGGGGGCTTAGTTAGTGGTGTCCTGCGTATGTTAGATCAGAACAGCCGCCACTGAACACCACCAAAGCGATTCGGCAGCAGTGAAGTGTCTCCTCCAGTGGGTTGTCTCTTGACAACTTGGCATTGACTGCTCCCTGTGGATTGCCAGTGCCGGGCTGCGGCAGGGCCGACCGGGCTGTGGCTGTTGATGGGGAGTTGGAATGAGCGGAGTGGGTGCACTGCCTCAGAAGCTGGGACAGAAAAAAGCACATGTCTTTTCTTTAGTTGGGGTTTGAAGTGAAGCATGAATGTGCAGCAGTGAGGTGGTGGTCAGTGCGACATACTGCACTGGACATCACTGTGATGTGCAAGACGTCTTTCAGATCACGATGATACATGAGTATGAAATAAAAAAGTGGCAATGTTTGGACCACGGACGCATTACGTTTGTCTTCAGACCGTCTTTCGCTGGAAGGTGGTGATGGTGACGAGTTGTTGATCCATGCAGAACTCCAGCAGAAAAACAGCCATGTCGCTGCAGTCTCCAGCGTTGTCTGTCCAAAACACTCCCTTCCAGGCTTCTGAATCTCGGCCCATACTGGCGATGAAGTGGCTAAGGACTATGACCTTGTCGTCTGCAGGGGTGTGTACAGGAGACTGTGCAGATCAGTGTAGAATTTGTTCTTTTCTGCAGAATCTCCATGAAGAGTCGGGGAGTACACACTGAAGAGCATGACATAGTGCTGGTCTCTTGGTGGAAGAGCATTGTGATGATGCAGTCAGAATGACCTGGTGCCAGGCGCTCAAGCTTGGAAGCAGTGGAGTTTCTGGCCATGACATCGACGCCTGAAAGGCATCGCTCTGTTGCTGGTTTGCCTGACCAACAGACAGTGTATCCTGTGCGTGCTCTTAGAAACCACTTTCCACAGGGAAGTGGGCATTGTTGAAAGCCGCGGCATCAACATTCTGTCTGGACAGTTCATGTGCAGGAAGTGTGGGGCGACGTTCTGGACGACTGCTGTCAGCCACATCAAGCACGTTTCTGATGTTCCTGTCAGTCTGTTTACACCGTTGGTAGGTTTGTAGCTTTCTTTCTTTGATGTTGTTCAGCTGTTTCTGAAGAAGCCTATTGACCATGGCTAGCCTGTGGGCCATGGCTAGCCAACAAAGAGGATATACGATACAAGCTTCATTCAGGCCGCCATTTCTAGGCCCCTCTCCATGTGGAGCAAGCAGAACTGTCGTTACAAAAGGCCGATCGGTCATTCTGGGTGTGCCGAACGATGTTGTGGACCCAGGTCAACATCAGACGACCAGTACTCTGAACCACGTGCAAGCAAGATCGGGACTGTGGTTTCCAGTGTCATCTTCCACCTGCTGTTTTTGCCCCATTCCATTACTTCAGGAATTTGAATGTTTGGTGGTCGTGGACGTGGACGTGTCCTTTGAGCCTGTGCAGTGGATTTGTTTAGGTGGACTGCAGTGTGCGCTGAACTGGACCCTCCCTTTACACCCAGGGTTCATCTGCTGCTGTGGCCTAGCAGGCTGGGACGGTGACACGAGTTTCCTGTGTTGTAGGTGTTACATCCGAATCTCCTTTTCCTGGATGAATTGCCTGGCAAGGGCAACTAGCTCCATGTACCCGGGTTTGATATCAGAGTTGTCTTTCCCCTTATTCTTGTTGCCATCAAAGGCTTTTGAATCCAGCCTGCCCATCCAGTTATACCGCCGGACACTCAGTCGCGCCACGATAGCAGCTGTGTGAAAACAGGGGGCACTGTGTGAAAGCGTTGCTGAGGGCACTTTAATGGAGGAGAGGCCATACTGCAATGACCCCCTGCCTGGCATGCCAGACAGGGCCCACAAGCAATCTCTACCCCTGGAAAGGAGAGGTGATATGTTGAGCAGGTCGCCTTCCTTGGTGAGCAAGACGTTTGACTCAGATCTTACCACCCTTCAACTCAGCATTCAGTTATAAATCAAGCATTGCGCTTTATGCACACACCCCATGTCTTGTCAATGAAGTGAAATCTATTGATGGATATCCCCCATAATATCATGGAACGAAGCAAATAAAATCATCATTGACGAAACTGCACAAATCAACACACCAGCGTCAGCTGCCATGTTGTTGCTGGTTCGTCGTTTTTGTCAACGTCGACAATACCGCAACACAATTGAAACAGCGTTGTGTCACCTTTCACAAGTGTCAAAACAGCAGCTGAAAAGGTGCGCGAACATTGGTCATTATTAGCGTATTGCATGTGTACGTATGCACGTGCACCTTTGACGTGCACACGCACATATGTACAAAGCAATAACTTCATGATGACTAATGCTTACACAAGCTATCGGGCCTGCATTCACATAATTCTTTTTTTCCCTCTCACTCTCTGTTTTTGTGTTTGTGCGTGTATGCGTGCGTGCGTGTGTGTGTGTATGTGTGTGTGTGTGTGTGTGTGTGTGTGCGTGCGTGCGTGCGTGCGTGCGTGCGTGCGTGCGTGCGTGTGTGTGTGTGTGTGTGTGTGTGTCTGTGTGCGTCTGTGTGTGTGTGTGTGTGCGTGCGTGCGTTCTTGTGTGCATGCATACATGCATGCATGTGTGTGTGTGTGTGTGGGGGGTGTGTGTGTGTGTGTGTGTGTGTGTGTGTGTGTGAGTGAGAGAGAGAGAGAGAGAGAGAGAGAGAGAGAGAGAGAGAGAGAGAGAGAGAGAGAGAAATTAACATGTAAATAGATGGTGCAAAATACTGATCTTTAACATTGGTTAATCCAGATGCTGCTTCCCAGCATGTTGTGTTTACTTTCATTTATTATTCCTTCCTCAGTTTTCTGCCGAATTAGGGACTGACAGTGACTTTTGTCATAAATTAATTCTGTGTGTCATTGATTTAAGGAATGTCACTTACGTAGACGTACGCTTTCAAGGTGCTATTAAGTGATTTTTAAACCATCAACTATCTTATGAATTTCTCGTTCATGTATCATTAGTTTTATTGTTTACCTTTGTTATCAGGACAATGGAAGACTCCAGTCCGGCAGTTCTAACCTCATTGCTCTCTGACAGCTGGAATGACTCTACCACAGCAGACATGTTCACAGACACAGATGAAATAATTCGGTTAACAAATCAACTTCATTATATTTCGACTTCAGCTAAATATGATCTGCCCTGTTTTCATTATTCTTTTTGGAACCTTTGGCAACCTTATGATCCTCATTATCATGCAACGACTGAAATCAGGAGAATCCTCCTTCAACATCTACTTCACAGGTGTTGCTGTTCTGGACCTGATTGACCTCTATATAACTTTGTTGTTATTTTGTTGCGGAACACATTCGTTATTAGACTAGAAGCTTACTATGAAGTTACTTGCAAGATCTACACCTGGCTGAGTACAGGAGGTCCCACAATTAGTGGTTGGTATCTGGTCAGTATGTCAATACACAGAGCAATGTCTGTAGTGTGGCCACATCGTGTCAACGTACTGTGCACTCGTCGAACCGTTCTTCTGGTGATTACTGGAATCTCTGTCTTCTTTGCTGCAGTTTACTCACACTATTTGTATGGGGCTAAGTTAAAGCATTATCCTTCATACGATGTAACCGTGTGTGTGCTGTCGTCTGAGGAAAGTTATGTTTACTTTACCGAGAACATCTTCGTGTACATAGAGCTCTCAGTGTACAGTCTTTTGCCATTCGTTGTCTTCGCAGTGTCAAACAGTGTTCTGGTGTGGACACTTGCTGTGTCAGTCAAGGCATCAGGCAGACAATTGTCCCACGGGGATGCTGAGCAAGTCCGGGCCCGTGAAAAAGCAGCACGCTCTGTGACCTTGACTGTTATTGTTGTGTCCACCACTTTCCTCGTTCTAACTTTGCCATTCTCTGTTGTTTTTATTTTGTATTACTTTTCAGTAGCACATCCTGCGAATACAAATACGAGTACGCTAAACAATATCTGATCTTCGCCATCACTTATTTAGTGTCTCGCTTTAACAGTGCAGTCAACTTCTACCTGTATTGTCTGACTGGGAGGCGGTTCAGAGAGGAGTTCATCAAGGTCATGTGTTGTGGAAGAAACACAAGACCACAGTCTGATTCAAAGTGATGGGTGATAGCTACGACCAGTCCACACGTCAAACGCAATCATCCTCTTTTTTTTTTTTTTCGTCATCACCACTACTGACAGCATCAAAGACCAGGAAAAAAGAGTCGCTGACATCTTAAAAATGAGAGTGATAAGTGTTAGTTTTGCATCCTCTGCTTTCCACGCAATGACTTTGCCACCATCTCTTAGTCATGTTATGCTTTATTTTGTTCAGTTCCATGCCGCTTGAATACAGAAATTTAAATGAACTGCAGTCTGGGTATCATTCACACACACACACACACACACACACACACACACAAAACGCGCGCACGCGCGCGCGCACGCACACACCCGCACGCACAGCACCCACACACACGCACGCACGCACGCACCCCCCCCCCACCCACACACACACAAACACACATGCGCGCGCGCGCGCACACACACACACGCCTACACACAAGCGCGGGCACAGACTGACTGACTGAAACCATTTACTGTCAGATTAACATAGTGTTGTACTGACAAAGCGCGGGCACACACACACACACAAACATTAGTCACATCAAACCCACAGCAATGTGACAGGATACAGATAACATTGGAGACATGGTAAGTCAAGGTTCTCTGTGCTGCCTGTATCAACAGGTAGAAATACGTTTACCCAGTTGGTGAATATCGACATCACTGACTTTCTGTTGCTCTCTTCTGTAATTTAATCAAACTTAGGTATCGCTTCTTGGACAATTGCCGCACTAACAAGCTGAAGAGAACTCATTTCTACACACACTGTATTAAATTGGAAATGAAATGAGGCATGGAACAGCAAACAATAAACAGTAAACAAGTGGGGGGTCGTCTTTGCTCCCATAAGGAAACCTAACACAGAATAACTTTTATTCAAGACTGGCACAGCCTTTTAAACTTGAATAAAGTCAGACAAATACAAAGACGAACAATCTAATAGTGGGGGGAAAACAAGCACAGGCCAACAACTAAATTGTCTTCATAGTAATGACTTGGCAGAACTTTGAACTTAAAGAGGGTGGGGGGGGGGGGGGGGGGGGGGGCAGCAGAGGTTTGAAGATGTAAGAACTGGGAACATCAAATTAAAAAAATATGAAAACTCTTCACTGGCTGCATAAGGGAACCATCGCAATCCCTTTTAAAAGCAGATACAAATACATTGTATTGCCTGCTCCGAGGCCTTTCGTGCGCTGGGTCGGAAAATCATCAGGGAGACACGACTGGCTGTATCTGCGCTCCCGGCGTCAAATAGAGAC
>JADBJO010013556.1:0-2500 GCA_016801955.1 Conus betulinus | reverse complement strand
GTCTGCTCTCTAGTGACACTGTATACACCTCACACAGTGTACCACAAAAACCAGAAAACAATCTACACTCTACTGACAGAGTATACATCACCTCTTACTGTGTACTGTGTCTATGCCTTAGGGAAGTTTTATGGAGTTAAGCATTTCCCCAACTTTCTGAGGAAATGACCAGCATCAGAAGGAACACCTTGGAAGAGATTTTTAAATACTAGCTCCGGACACATCAGCACATTTTTCAGTGGTCAACCAACATTCATCCCCCTCCCCCCCCCCCCCCCCCCCCCCCCCCCCCCCCCCCCCCAAACAGTGATGTTTGGAACAGTTGTTACCGGTGTGTAGTTTGCAAAACGTGTTTTCTCTCTGGGTTGTCCTAAAGCAGATAGTGGTATTGAGTGTTTGTTGAGGATGAGTGGTAGTTTTCATAGTTCATTGAGAGACCCATTTCATTCACCACCTGTCTTAAACTTATTGTAAATGGTACGATTCCGCCCAACCTTTGAGAACAGAGAGTTTGTAGTGGTCCCTTAACGCAGGCAGGATAAAATCACAGTGAGGGGCAACCTAGCTGGCAGGTTGGAATGCCAGTTAAGAGGCTGGTCACTCAGCAGCAGACAATTTGTCCACGGATGGTCTGGATGGTTTGGTCTGGGGAGACTGAGTATAGGCCAGGATGACAGCCCCTGGAGGCCGTGGATCCGTGGGTTGGTGTTGTCTTTGCTGAGGTGGACTTGAGATTTTTGAGAGGTAAACATCTTCAGGTGGGGTGCTGGATTTTGCCCTAGGTACAGAGTGTGAAGGGTCTGTTTCCTCTGCACTTCTCCAGACCCAGCCACTTACATGGCGGTCGGCCCCGTTGGTTGTCGGGGGCCCCTGGGGGATAGAATGTTCGTTCAAGAGCAGCCCAGCAAAAAACCAGATCTTAGGCACTTTAGACGCTTCTAGTGTTCCATTGTGACTCAGACCACAACAGACTTTCTTGAAAGATCTAGTTCAAAGGGGGTGGAAGGCCTATATACTCCCAGCGTTCTGGCTCTGAGATCATATCTTCACTGAGCAGAGTGTGTGGTGAGGGCTGTGACGCTCGTTCTGTTTTTCAAGTGTTCGTGAACGTAAAAGGTATGTTGAGGGTTCATGCCTTTGCTTTGGCTATGTTTTACCTAGAGTGAGGGCAGATAGAGTTCTATCTTCGTGAATCAACTTTAGAAAATGGAAGTTAAAAGTTCTATGTTCTTCTCCATTTTCTTATTAACTGGAAATGTGATATACCAAATTTCCACAGTCAATTCTCCAGGTAACTTTGTAACTAAGTAGGTGCTGGCGCTTAATAAGAATGAAATCAGAAACAGTTATTCAGTATTGCCACAGATTTTATTGTTAGTAATCAACAAATCGATGCCAGAAAACATGGATTGCAGACGTTGCTGTCTTTTATTGTGATTAGTGGATAAAGTTTAACGCGCGCTCTGCAGGTTCCTTGTCTTCGAACTCTAGACAAACCGGCATGTAAACGTCGCCCATGTTTGTTGGCGGGACGGATAGGGTTAAGTCACAGTGATGAAAGCACATGGTGGCCTGTGCAAATGATTAAGATACAGCCAGTGAAGGTAGTTTGGTTTATTCCTCTGTGTGTCTGGTTTGTTACCTGTTACAAAAACAAGTGTTTTACATGTTTGTTCGATTGTTTTCATTATGAGCGACTGAAGGGTTACGTGGTTACTTGGCAGAGTAATTAGTCACTTAATTACTTGAATGCTGCTCGATTGCTTGTGCGTTCATGTGCCCATTTTGTACGCGAGCAGCCACTGGTCAGTCAGTTTGTTTATTCGGTTGCTGCATCTATTAGTCTGTGAGCGGCCACTTGTTCAATATGTTTACACCCATGGGTCCATTGCAGGGCTGAAAAAATAACAGCCATTGTTGGGCCGGGGTGTGGGCCAACAGGTAAAACGCGAGGAGCCATTAGCGTGTAGCAGGCACTGTCCTGAGGTGGGGGTGTGTGTGCTGAGAAAGAAAGACAGCTTTAGTTGGCTGGTTAATGTGCAAGATGTGTCCTTTCTGAGTTTGACCATATGCGTGGACACTACCCATATGAATTCTTCCATAAATTGTGTATCTATTATACGGCCCAAGCGATGCCTTGCTGTTGAAAATTAGATGTTTATTAATTTCATTTTATTGTTCATAGCTCTGTCATCCGCAATGGGGAGTTCCCTTTTTGTGTGCTTATGTATGTTCATTCATAAAACTGTTCTTCCCTATGATACATGCTTTTGACTGTATGTAACTCCTGCCGTTGGAAACGGGGAGTCCCATTGTTAATGTTATAATGATTAAATAATTATGTTGTCGATCCTGCCGTTCGCAACGGGGATCCCCTTTCTTAATGTTATAGTAATGAAATTATTTTGTTGTTGATCCTGCCGTTCGCAACGGGGATCCCCTTTCTTAATGTTATAGTAATGAAATTATTTTTGTTGTCGATCCTGCCGTTCGCAACGGG
>JADBJO010013555.1:42665-51857 GCA_016801955.1 Conus betulinus | reverse complement strand
TTTTCTGTTGAGGTCCGTCGTCCTTCCTCTTTCGTCCACTCTTTCTGTAACGATTCGATGTCTCTCCCTGCCCTCCACCGTCTGGGGTTTCCTTTCCGTTTTCACGAGGTTCGTGCGTCTCTCTACATTCTCCCGCGTCCCCCCCCCCCCCCCCCTCCACCCCCCTTTACTTATCTTTTTCCTAATAGGTTTGGTTTTTCTCTCCTGCACCCCCACTCTTCCAGGGTTTTGAGTCTTCCTGCGAGGCTCTGTATTTCTCCCTCCACCCTCCCACACCTCCAGCTTTGTAGTCCTGTTTTGTACAAAAGTTCAGTGTATTTGGATTCCTTTCTTTTAGAAGGGTAGCTCTATTCTCCAACCACCCCCCCCCCCCCCCCCCCCCCCACTGGGTTTTGAGACCTCTTTCTTCAAGATTCGTTTTTTTCCCCCAGCCCCCCTGCATCTCCTGGTTTCTAATCCTCTTTCTACAAGTTTCGCGTCCCAATCCCCACTACCCCCTCCCTCCCTTCTGGGTTTCGTGCTGTCTTTTTAGAAGGTTCGCTGTCTTCTCCACAGCCACCCCCCTTCCAATCTTTTTTTTGCTCCCTTTCTAGAAGGTTCGGTATCTCTTTCCTCCCAGAGGGTTTTCGTGTCCTCTTCATATAAAGTTCGATGTCTGACCCACCGCAACCCTCCTCCACAGTTTTTTGTGTTTTTCTACGGAGTTTAGAGCACCCCCCCCCCCCCCATCCCACCCCATCCCTTCGTCCACAGTTTCGTGTTCTTCTACAGTGGTTAGTTTCTTCTCTTCATTTTCTCTCTTTCACACAGTGTTTTTTCAACGTGTCGTGTCTTTATTACCTTATAATTTTCTCATGGGATTTAAGGGGTAGTGCCGCCCTTTTAGGTTTACCTCTCTTTCACTGACTTCAGTGTGTCGGCTTTCCATCTGGTTTAGCATTTCCTTTCAGAGTGTTTTGTGTCCTTTCATACAGTGTAGTGTCCTCTTTTCGTAGAACTGAACTTTACTATTTGTTCGGATTGGAGTCGTCTTTTTTATAAGGAGTTTGTCTTCCCTTTGATTTATTTTATTGTCGTTGGTGTTTTCTTTTTGTTGAAATCTAATCTTCTCTTTCATACACTTCAGTGTTCTTTTCCAAAGAGTATGGTATCGTCCTTGCATAGAGTATACTGTTTTCTTTTCGCAGCGTTTAGTGTCCTTTCTATTGTTTAGTGTCCTCTTTTCATAGGGCTCTGGATCCCCCTTTCGTGTAGTTGAATGTTTCTTTTTGTTTAAGAGTTCATGGTCTCCATCGTTACAGTTTATTATTCTCTCTTAAAACGTTTCAGCGCGATTCTATCCCACAGGGTGCACTGTCCTCTGTCATCACATGCAGTGACTTTTTGGTAGGGCTAGTGTCTTACTTGAGTAGGGTCTAGAGCAATCTTTTAAATATTTTCGTTCTCTTCTTTCAACGACCGTTCTTCTGTGTAGGACCTAGATTCAGTTCATGAAATGTAGAATGTCGGTGTTTCCCATTGTTTAATGCCTTAGTTTCGTAGGTTTTTATTGTTAGGGATGCATGTGTGTGCGCGTGCATGCGCGCGTGCGTGCGTGCGTGTGTGTGTGTGTGTGTGTGTGTGTGTGTGTGTGTGTGTGTGTGTGTGTGTGTGTGGCGTGCGTGGTGTGTGTGTGTGTGTGTGTGTGTGTGTGTGTGTGGCGTGTGCGTGTGTGGTGTGTGTGTGTGTGTGTGTGTGGTGTGTGTGTGTGTGTGTGTGTGTGTTCTTCCATCTGCTGCAGAGAGAAGAACCGACAGCTGTGAGAAGATAGTGCTGACGCTGGCTGTACCATGCCGTGTACAGGTATAGAACTTCAGTCGGATGGGTCGGTGGTGCGCCAGGTGCTTGTGGATCTTCAGAGGACACCATATTTCTCTCGGAGAGTGCGAGTGTGACGGCAGACCAGAAGACGGCTAGTCCAGGGCTACACCGCAAAAATGACAAGGTAACACACCACTTCAAGTGGTGAAGACAATTAACTTACTCTGGGACAGTCATATTTCTCATTAGGATCAAATGAAAAGAAGCGGAATGGTGTTTTAACGTCGAAATCACGCAAGTTTGACGAACACAGCAGTAAATTCTGTACAGACACATATGCATATTCCGGTCCGTTTTGTTCTAGCGACCTTTTTGCTTATGCTGTTGCAAATGGAAAACGTGTACGTTTTGATATGGAAGTTGGTGAAAATACTTTAAATGTTGTTCACATGATATATCTTGTTAACCGAAGTATTGTTCTATGACCAGAGAACAAGAGAAGAAAAACTTAATAAAACTAGAACAGATTAGCTTAAGTAAGTAGATGAGGTTTATTTCCACATAAAGTCAAGTGTTAAAGAGAAATACCGGCACATGTGTCAACAGGAGCAAGAACTGCTTCACTGACTGTGGAGAGGGTGACCAGGACATGTGACTGCAGCGGATCACAAGCTTCACCAGCGTATCGTCCACAGCAGTCTTCATACCACCTGGTTCTTTGGAGGGGCTTGACGTCTTTTGTATGGTTTAATCGTTCCCCCCCCCCCCCCCGTCCCCCCCCCCCCTCCCTCAAAGACTCCGTGTCTTTTTCAGTCACAGGATTCAGTCACTTTGGTTACATATTTAGTGTCCCCTCATTCAGAGTGTTCAGTAGTTTCATCATTTGACAGGTGGTTGTATGATCTTTCCCAAGGTTAGTGACCCCTTCATTCACTCCTTAGTGTCTTATTTCTCAAGGTTTAGAATTGTGCGTTCTACAGCGTCCTCTTTAATATGACCAGCATGTGTGCTCTGGGTTGTTATGTCGGTCTTCTGTGGAACAAGGATACATCACACGGGGTACCAGAGGGAGCATTTTCTGGACAGGCGAAAGATTGACTCAAAGCTTTGCAGCGTGTTACATGATTCAGTGATCTGGAACGTGGACGCATGTTTTCAGATAAACTGGGTCTGGCTGCAGTGTTGTTGAGGATTTTTTTTATCCTCCCAAAATGTTTCCCAGTGCGCACCTGGTACCTCCTGGTCTGAGTATCCATAAATCCACAAAAAGTCCGGCATTATAATCACGAGTCAGTATGTGTGGATCCTTCCATTGGTATTAATGTCTTTCTTTCATAAGGCGTCGTCCGCCAAATTGTAGCCTAAAAAGTGTTCTCTGTTCATAGATTTAGTATCATTTAGCGGTTCTCTCATGGTTTTTTGAGGATTAGTGTCTTTTTTCATATGATTTTGTGTCCTCGTTTAACAGGCTTTAGCATTTCTATCCGTTCGATGCGTGTGTCCTGTTTTCATAGGGTTTAGTGTCCTCCTCTCATAGAGCTTAATGTCCTCCTCTATACAGTTTAGTTTCCATTTTTTTAGGGGTAGTGCCTTTTTCCTCGAATTTAGTATCTCTTCATATGGTTTGGTGTTAACTTTTTACAGGACTTGGTGGGATAAGCTCCAAGTAGAAGGGATGTCCTCGAATCAACACAGCCGTGACGTCAGTGCCTGAACTGCATGAATGCTTCACCAGAGCCATTGACAAGGCCCTAGAAGACCGCTCGACAGACAGCGCTTCATCATGTGGAACCACATCCATGATGTGACCCACCCATCTGTCTCAGATACCTTTGGGAAGAGAGTCAGGAAGAACGAAGACTGGTTTGAAGCAGGAATCGTGGAGATGGAGCCTGCCATTGCTGCTATGCGAGCCGCACTCCAAGATCACAAGAGAGAGCCCTCAAATACCACGCTAGTCACACTTCGAAAAGCTTGCAGCAACGCCCAGCAGATGCCTGGAAATGCGTCAACGAGTACTGGCTAAACCTGCGAGAGGGTATTCGTATCTCCGCCGACTGCGGCAGCATCCGTGCCATGTGCTAAGGCATGAAAAAAGCGTTCGGCCCTAGCACCCGCACAAAATCGCCCTCTCTAAAATCTACATCCGGGGATCATCGACTGCAGCAAACAGATGGAGAGATGGGCGGAGCACTACCAGGAGCTGCACTGCAGGGAAACTCGGCCACCCACACACAGCCTTCGAGAACCCCCCCCCCCCCCCCCCCCTGCCATGCCATGGAGGAGCTCGACGCCCCACCCACCATTGAGGAACTCGGCAAGGCATCGACACGCTAGCCTGTGGTAAAGGTCCGGGGTAGCGGACAGCATTACGCCAGAAGTCGTCAAAGCCGGCAAGAAGAGTTCTATTCTCAAGTCGCCTCCATGAGCTTCTGCTGCAGTGTTAGGAGGAAGCGAACGTACCCCAGGACATGCGCGATGCAAAAATCATCACGCTATACAAGAACAAAAGGAATCACAGAGTCTGCACTATCACGGAATATCCCTCCTCAGTGTTGTTGTCAAAGCCTTTGACCGCGTCGTCCTCAACAGGCTGTAGTTACTCGCCGAACGAGCTTACCAGAGGCACAGATCTGCGATGTCGACGATGGACATGTTCTCCCCCGGAGGCAGCTACAAGAGATGTGCCGCGTGTAGAGACGACCTTGTTCATCGCCTTAATCGACATGACCAAGGCGTTCGACTCGGTTCGAAGGTCAGGCGTCCTTCACCCCTACTACATCGGATTGGATGTCCCTTCAAGCGCCTGAAGATGATCACGTACTTCCATGACAAGATGAATGGCACTGTCCAGTACGATGGTTCATCTTCGGACCGCTTCCCAATCAAGGGCGTTGTCAAACAAGGGTGCGTGCGCACTCCGACACTCTTAGGCTCTTTTTTTCCCCCTGCTGCTGCACTACGCCTTCCGACAGTCTGAAGGCGGCATCTTCCTCCACACTAGGAGTGACGGAGGCCTCTTCAACTTTGGCACGCCCCCAAAGTAAAGGTGCGGAAAGTCCTCATCGAGGAGATGCTCTTCACAGACACCGACCTCACTGCCCACACCCAGGAATCGTTAAACAGCCCATCACCTGCTTCGTTGATGCTTGCACCGACTTTGACCTCTATATCAGCTTGAAAAAAATGAACAACATGGGCCAAGGCGTCAGCAGCACTCCCCGCACCTCCATCGACGATCACATCCTGGAAGTGGTCGACGACTTGGTTTTACTGGGCTCCATCTCCAGCAACCTCTGTTTGGACGCCGAGCTGAACGCGCGGATAGGCAAGGCCAGCTACGGTGATGGCCCTTTTAGCGAAAGAGAGTCTGGGATAACACCATGCTAACGTCAAACACCAAGCTGAAAGTGTACCAAGCCCTGCGTGCTGTGAGCACTGTTCTCACGGGAGCAAAGCATAGATCCTGTATTCTCGATAAGAACGCTGGCTGAACGCCTTCCTTCTGCGCTGCCTCAGAAGACTCCTGGGCATTACTTGGCAGGACCGCATCACTAACAAGGACGTCCCTGGCCCAGGCAAGGATGCTTAGTATGTTCGCTTTGTTGACAGAGATGCGCCTGTGCTGGCTCGGCCACGTCAGCCGCATGTACCACAGTCGCATCCCAAAGGACATGCTGTACGGCGAGCTGGCTACAGGCTCCTGATTCACATGACGGCCCGCCCTTCGCTACAGAAATGTAAGTGCGATCTGAGGGCAGGCAGTTTCGACCCCAGTAGACCTGGAGACAGCAGCTTCAGACAGGATCAGCTTGCAGTCCACTATCAAGGCCGGCATCAAGCAAGCAGACCAGAGGAGCGAGGCCCAGTGGGAAGAACGGAGGAGCCGCTGACGGCAAAGAATCGCGTCGCCCCAACAGACACTCATGACCAAGACTTCACCAGCAGCAACTGCAACACAACCTGCCGCTCGATGATCCGGCTCTACAGCCACAGCAGGCGCTGCAACTCCACAATTGGCTGATCCACAGTGCAACACCATTGTCTCAAGACGGACGGATGCCATCAAATCGTGTGCGATAAGGCCCTCTTCTCTTACTGGTTGGTGTTCCTTTCTTTAGGGATTCATGGCCTTTTGTAGGGTTATTGTACCGTTTTATGTTTTAAAGTCTTCCATCCACTGAAGCTTATAGCGACTTCTCATAAGGTTTACTTCTTCCATCAGGTTTAGTATCCCAGCATTATTTAGCGTTATCTTCTTCCAAAGTGTTAGAGACGAACCTTTTTCTTGGGGTTAATGTAACTTGTCGAGGGGTTTTAGTTTTGGTCTTCATTTACAGGATTTAGAGCATTCTTTCTTGAGATTAAATGCCTTTCATTGGCTTTTAGTATCCTATTTAATTTCGCTGTTTATGAACTAAAGGCCTTGGTGTCTCCTTTCGTTGATATACTTTATTCTTTCTTGTGGTTTAGTGACCTCTTCTTCAAAATTTAATCTAGGGCTTTTCTTTTGGCAGGCCATATAAAGAGTGACCACTCTCCGAGGATTAGTATCAGCCTATCGGAGAACCGTTGTACAACGTCTTCCAAGACAGTTGCCATCCTCACCAGAACATGCACGTCTCGGGAAGGGAATCACATGACACCACCACCCAAGTGCTATAAAGCCAACTGACGATGACGTAAGTAAGTGCAAATTTGTACTTTGAAGCAGTTCTTATGCTGGTATTTATCTGGTAGTTTTGTTCTTCCAAGGCAGGTAAGAAATAGGCAGGTAGGTAGCCAGGTAGGTGTAGTTAACAATATTTTTTTTTGATTTCAGGACTTTGTTGGGTTTTTGCTTTTTTTTTCCAAATGGTTTCTTTGTAAACCCATCTCCCCCCTTTGTTATGCATTTTGGAGTGGATCACCAACTCTATCTCTCCCCTCCTTCCTCCTTTTCATCCCTGCATTTTCCCCCACACCACCTCTCCGTGCCTTACCGCCTTTTTCCTGCCCCGTTTTAACCGACAGTCTGACTAATCTGTTGGAGGGGAACTTGGCTGTCAGTTCTTTGGTAACTTCATGCTGAGGAAAAAATTTTTTTTTTACCACTGACAGAATGTGACTTACTTCAAACTCGTATTCTGGAACAATGGGAAACAGAGAAAAGGGAGAGGGAGGGGGGGGGGGGGGGGGTTATTTGTTAGAAAATTCTGATATTGATTTCGGTAACGGTGTAGAAATTAGATTTGCATTGTGGGTGAGAGACGGAGAAATGAGGCATTATGGAAGATTATTCTGAACCATGCGAAAGCGGGATGCTAAACCTGATGAAAGGAGAGATCGTGTAAACATTCTTAATTAAATTAAGGCGCGCGCACACACACACACACACACACACACACACACACACACACACACACACACACACACACACACACACACACGCACACACACTTACACTCACTGTCACACACACACACACACACACACACACACACACACACACACACACACACACACACACAATTTCCCCACAAACATCACCCCCCACCACTCTACCAACACACATGTGCACTCTAATCTTTTTGTTTTACTAGCGTAGAGATTGTGTGAGCACACGTATAGGTAAAACAATAATTAGTTCTGGTTAAAAGGAAAGAAGCGCACAAACATAAAACTAAATTTTGTATTGGAGAGGTATTTGCACAAGAATTCACTTGTTAAAAAATTGTTTACATCACCAGGGGCAAAGAACTCCTGCACCAACGGCCGTGGAAAACGGAGACAGGACGAGTGAACTCGAGGAATGCAGCGTAGTACTAGGATAGTTGGCACGGTGGTCTTGTACTTAAATTTTTTTTCTTTTTTTTTTCTTAGTCATTCTCCTCTGCACTTTTCCAGAACAGTCCCCAGTTTTTTTTCATATTGTTGTTTCGTAGACCTAGAATCTCCTTTTTAAAGAGTTCAGTATCTGGTTTTGTGGAGAGCTTCACCGTGTGCTTTTCAATTTTTTTTGATAGTTTGCCTTCATTTCCTGAGGAAATTCAGTGTCTTCTTCTTCAGTTTTTTTTTTTTTCAGTTGTTTTATCTCCTTCATTAAATGGGCTTAGTGTCATCTTTGTCAGGGTTTGTCTTCTTGGTTCACACAATTTAGCGTTTTCTCTTTTGTGCGTCTCTCTAGCGTTTGGTGTCGGTCGTTAATATCTTTATATAGTTGCTCGGGTTTCTTTATGTCAGTGTTCTGTGGTACAAGGACACAAAGCAGGGGGGTACCCAGAGGAAATATTTTCTGGAAGAGCATGAATGGTTGACTCCGCTACGTAGCAGGTCTCCTATTTCAGGGATCTGGAACATGGACGCATGTTTTCAGATCATCTGGGACTGAGCTGCAGAAGTGTTGAAGTCCGTAGAGCTCTTCCAGTAATATTCCCTAGTGCGCACACTGGTACCTCCTGATCCGAGTGTCCTTTAATACACAGAACCTCTGTGGCAGCGTTAACATGTGGATCCTTTCATATGTTATGCTGCCCTTCTTAAGTACGATTTGGTGTCATCTTTCAAATAGTGTTTAGTGTTTTCTTTCTTGGGCATTCATATGCTCTTGTTTAATGTTCTTTTCAAAGGGTGGAGTATCTTTTTTAAGTAGCGTGCGTTGTCCTTGTCCTTCTGGACGGCCTTTCCTCTGTCACAGACTTACTGTACTGTTCTCTTCCCCCAAGGTTTAGTCTCCTCCTTTCATGCAATTGGCTACACTTTGCTTACAGTGTACTTTCATATTTTTGTAGGGCTTAGCGTCGTCTTTCCCAGAGGTTTAGACGCCCTTTCATATGGTGTTTTTCTTGGGGCTTAGTTTCCTCTTTGACAAGGTTTAGGGTCCTCCTTTTCTGTGGTTCAGTGTCCTTTTTTTAAGGTTTTAATGGTCTCAATTTATAGTTTCTTCTTTTAAGTTTAGAATCTTTCTTCTACAGGGCTTACAATCCGTTTTTGTCATGTTTAAGTTCCTCCTCTTTCGTTGGTTTTAATGTCCACCTGTCATATAGTTTAGTGTAAGTGGCCAGTGGAGGAGAGACGGCACAGCATTTCCTACAAGAATGCCCAAGCCACGCCGACCTGAGAGACGGTGCCGGGCCAGAGATTATGTGGGTGCCTTGGGGTTCTCCAGAGGACGCCCCAATTCCTCTGACGGGTCTGCCAGTGAGACGGCGACCAAGAAGAATCGTCGTGGACTTCAAACTGGGATCAAGTGATAAGGGATGGAAGAGAATGCAACGTTGAACCGGTCAGTTTCAAGAGCGGTGCAAGAAACATTTTACAGATATGAACGGGTGTAAAATGGGAAATTGCTTGGCTCCAAGCTTCCATTTACCTCTTTGTTTCTGTTGAGAGCGTCGGCACTCTGTATTTCAC
>JADBJO010013555.1:20165-40165 GCA_016801955.1 Conus betulinus | reverse complement strand
TGGCTGAGAAACTGATTTTTTTTTAAAATGAAGTCACTGGTTTACCATGCTTTGCTAAATGTTCTTCCACCGAATATCCAGTCGACCATTTCGTTGACAGCCATCTGTCTTAAGGGGTGTGAAACTGAAATGGAGCGTAAAAGGATACTGCGCTATGTTTTCTAATGCAAACTTGTTGAAACCTTTATAAACCATATAATAAATCGTATTAACCTAAATATTGTTTGATTGCGAGATAACAGAACGCAGATACCTTGCAAAATCAAAATCATTTCGCTGAATTTTAGCGAGTCAGAATCGTTTGCGCAGAATAGTCAATGTTCACAGAAAATATCTATGTGTTTTTGTCACCAGGGGCAAGGCACTCACGCATCAACGACCGTGGAAAACGGGGAGGAGTACGAATCAACTCGGGGAAGGCAAACAAGACTACAAGGAGAGTGGTGGCGAGCTTTTATTTTATTTTTTTTTTTTTGCCTGTCTTTTGTGCCATCTCGGTGGCATTGCGCCCACACCGCTCAGTCCGACACGGACGCAGCCCTGCCCGGCCCGCCGCAGCCCCGGCACCGGCAATCCACAGGGAGTAATCGATGACATGCCGTCCAGTGGCAACCCACAGGAGAAGACGCTGCACTGCTGCCGAGTCACTTCGGTGGTGTTCAGTGGCACCTGTGAGGATCCAGCATACGCAGGACCCCATCTCTAAGCCCCCCTATGGACGACAATTGCTAAGTCGCGGAGACAGCTTGAGTGAGCTCTCCCCCCGGAGGCGCCACCACGTTCGTCTAACAACAGCCCCCATGGACTCGCCGATACCGGTGACCCCGTCGGAATCAAACCAAGGCCACAGACGTGGAGAGGACATCGAAACCGAGGTCACCATGAGAGCAGGGCATGAAGGGCCACATAATTTGAGACTTTTTTTTTAACGCTGATCGATGAGAATGGGGATGATAAAGATGATGCTACGGATTTCCATTCCGGTCTGAGACTTCATGGCAGGGCTGTATTCTATGCTTATTTTTTATAATATATATCCCGGCGTCAACGAGGGCTGAGCTATAGACGCCTGCAGTGTTGGTCAGGATGTATGAGAGCATCCATTAAGTGGATGAAACGCGACTGTGTGTGGTCCCAGTCTTTCCAATTGAGCTCGTAGCAAACTCAAATCTGGGTAGGAGCCGGTCGAGACATACAAATCACACCTCACATCTGATGGGAATCAAACCCCCCCGACCTCCCAGCCGGGAGTCCGCGACGCTAACCACTTGGCCACGGCGGCTGGTTACTTTCTTTATCCGACACTTCAAGTGTTGTGCAGGGTCAAAATATTCTTGCGTAGTTTTTAGTCCGTGGTTCTTTGGACGTCATGGAGTGTTCTTTCAGATGGTTTGCATAAAAATCAACATTGTTGATTCAATTCAACAAGGTTCCGACTGCTCGTTTTTGTAGATGATTTTGCCCTCTGTGTAACTGAAAGCTTGTACCCCAGTGTTCAGCGCAGGCTCAGCTTGTGTAAATAAAATACAATTGTGGGCAGAAGAAAATGGCTTTACCTTTTCTGCTACTAAGATCCTGTGCACAGGGTCCACAGGGTGTTTTCCACCGTCCTGGCGGAAAGCCCTCATCATACCTATACCCAAACCTGGAAAAGATCTTTCGAACCCATCCAATTACCGTCCGATAGCTTTGACCAGCTGTGTCTGCAAACTGATGGAAAAAATGGTCAATGCTCGACTCATGTGGAAACTTGAAACCGACGGCCTTCTGGCGAAAGAACAGTGTGGTTTCCGCGAACATCGTACTACAGTGGACCATTTGATCCGTTTAGAATCTACGCTTCGGAACGCCTTTATTAACAAACAACATGCAGTGGCTATATTCTTTGACTTGGAGAAAGCCAACGATACCACCTGGAAGTCTGGGATACTTCATGATCTCCATGATCTTGGTTTTCGGGGTCATCTTCCACTTTATATTCAAAATTTTTTGGCAGAACGACAGTTTCAGGTCAGAGTTGGCACCACTCTCTCTGATGTTAATGAGCAGGAGTTGGGTGTTCCACAAGGAAGCATACTGTCTCCTGCCCTCTTTAGCATCAAGATTAACAACATTGTTAAATCCGTTCAACAGGGTTCAGACTGCTCATTGTTTGTGGATGATTTTGCTGTTTATGCAACTGGAAGCCTGTACCTGATTGTAGTGCAGGCGCCAGCTTTGTGTGGATAAAATTCATTAGTGGGCGGATGAAAACGGCTTCACGTTTTCTCCTACGGAGACGCAGTGCATTCACTTCCATAATTTTTGTCAGTTTTTTTTTTTTACAGATCCTGAAATCAAAATAGGGAATTCTCCCATTTCAGCTGTCAAAGAGGCCAAATTCCTAAGAGTTATTTTTGACCAAAAACTCGACTTCTCAGCCACATTAAAAAACTCAAAACCTCATGCCAGAAAGCTCTGAATATTATGCGGGTCGTAGCACACACTGACTGGGGCGCTGATAAGAAAACTTTGCTGCACCTCTACAGCCCGTTCCAAACTGGACTTTGGTTGTACTGTGTACGGCTCTGCAAGACCGTCTTTCCTCAAACTATTGGACCCTATTCACTATCAAGGGCTTCGTCTCTGTCTTGGAGCATTCCACACACCCCCCTGTGTACAGCCTGTACACAGAGGCAGGTGAACCCTCACTGTCCAACCGCAGGCTGAAACTGTATCTTTGAATTACTTATCAGACTGTTCTCTGAACCGGAAAAACCCTGCCTATGACTGTGTCTTTGACCCTCAGTTCCAAAGTAAATTCGAAAACAACCCTAACTGTATTTCGCCGCTTGGTCTTCGTATGCAGCCTCATGCACAGAATGCAGGTCTAGACCTAGGAGTTGTGTCCGATTTTTCCAAGTTTCCAGATGAGCCTCCATCGACCTTTTTCACACCAGAGATTCGTTTTGATCTTGCAGCTTTTCGCAAAGAATCTACCAGCTCTCTGGCAAACAAGGCATTGTATGCTGACTCTGTTCAAAATTCCCATCCTATCATAAAATTTTCACTGACGGTTCCAAGTCTGAAGATGGAGTGGCCTGTGCAGCCTATTGCCCTGGTGCTCCTCCTCAAAATATTGTTGGAACATATTCCTACAGATGCTTCTGTTTATTCTGCTGAACTTACTGCTCTGGTTCTGGCATTGAGGATAAGCTCTCAATCACAAAAAGGAGGACTTTCTGGTTTAGTCAGATTCGCTGTCAGCTTTGGAGGCCATAGCTGGTCGCAACCTTCAGCATCCCGAACTTTTACACTTTAAAAAAAAAAAACTTTTTACCAAGTTGAAAGCGGATGGTTACAACATTATTCTGCTTGGGTTCCTGGTCACGTTGGCATCAGAGGGAATGAAATAGTTGATCGTTTGGCCAAGAATGCCACAACAGAGAAGTTGTCCAACATATATATCCCCTGCTTAGATCTGAAACCCAAAATTAAACGATTATGTCAGAGACCTCTGGCAGGAGGATTGAAATACACAGACGGATAACAAACTCTTTCAGATCCATCCAAACCTTAAGGAGTTCCTCTCATCTACGTCTGGTGGTCGTAAAGAAGAAACAGTTCTGTGCCGGCTGCACACCGGCTCGTATTTTACCCATTCATACCTTTTAAAGAGTGAAGAAGCTCCGTGGTGCATTCCATGTCATGTGCCACTCACAATGAAACATATCTTTGAGAGTGTTGGGACTTGCACGATGTGAGACACGAACATTTTATGGCAGATTCCATGAAAACCTTGTTCAGAGATGTTCCGCCTGACACGATCGTTGAGTTCTTGAAAGACATTAACATTTTTTCATTGGATCTGAGATTTTACAGTGGAAAGATTTTTAACAAAACCTTCGGATGGGTTTTTTTCGATGTATTTTAAAGAATTGCGTGAATGACTGACTTGAGAGTTGATTTTAACGTGGTGACAGCCCTGATGTGGCCCTTTGGGGTCGGCTGGGCTATAATTAACATTATCTTATCCTGTGCATTCATTTTCATAATTTTCTACAGTTCTTTGCTGATCCTGAAATCCAAGATAGGGAAATCTTCCATTCTCTCTTTAAAGGAGGCCAAATTTCTGGCAGTTATTTTCGATCAAAAGTTCGACTTCCTTCGTCACATTAAACACTTTGAGAAACTTTTCGCCAGAAAGCTTTGAACATTCAGCGGGTCGTAGCACGCACTGACTGGGGCGCAGATAAGAAAACTTTGCTGCATCTCTACAGAACCTTGGTACATTCTAAACTGGATGATGGGTGTGCTGTATAGGGCTCTGTGAAACCCTGTTATGTCTGAAACCCTTGGATCCTATTCGTAATCAGGGCTTCTCTCTGTCTTAGAGCATTCCGCATCACCCCAACGTACAGCCTATATGCAGAGCAGGTGAACCCTCGCTATCCAACTGCAGGCTGACACCATCCTTAAAAATACTATCTCAGATTGTTCTCTGAATGGGGAAACGCTGCTTGTGACTGCCGTTTTTAATCCCCATTTCCAAAGAAAATTTGAAGAAAATCCCAAATGTATTCCTCAGTTTGGACTTCGTATGCAGCCCCACGCGCGGTATGCAGATCTTGATCTATGAGTTGTGTCCGACTTCTTCAAATTTCCAGATAAGCCTCCATGGACCTTTTTCACATCAGAAACATTCTTTGATGCTGCTGCTTTTCGCAAAGAATTCGCCAGTCGTCAGGCATACAAGGCATTGTTTGCCGATCTCTGTACTCCATGAAAACCTTGTTCAGAAATGTCCCGCCTGATGTAAAAAGAGATAAAAACATTTTTCATTTGATCTAAGATTTTACAGAAGAACAAATTGTAACATTTCCAGTGTGTTTTTAGAAGGTGCATATTAAAGGGCTGTGTGAATGACTTCAACGCAGTGACGGCCCTGATGGGACAGTTTGTGGTCGGCTGGGCTATAAGCATCGTTAACCTACCTTTCAGATGGTTGGGTATTTTTTGATTCATATTTTTTTCCCTAAGAATTCGGGGTCTCTTCGTTCACAGGTTCGTCTTTTTCCAGGTTCGTTGCCTTTTCCATACAAAGGGTTCGATGTCATCTTTACCTAGCTATAGTGTTTTCTTCCTTCACAGGGTTTAGACTATTCTCTCCTTGCTTCAGTGTCTCCTTCATTCACATATTTATGTGGCTTTCTCTCTAGGGGCTTAGTCTTTTCTAGGTTTCGGTGTCTATTTTTCATATGGCCAAAAAATAGGACAGTTTCCTATGCTGGTGTTCTGGGGAACGAGGATACAAAACGGGGAGTACCAGAGGGAGTATTTCGGAAAGGCATGAAAGGCTGACTCGAGCTATGGAGCATGGATGGTGAATCAAGGGATCTGGAGCATGGACGCATGCTTTCAGATCATTTTGGTTCGGGCTGCAGAGCTCTAGAGAAAGTCTTTGATCCTCTTCCTGAAAATATTTCCTAGTGCGCATCTGGTACTCCTGATCTGAGTGTCCTTTATCCATAGAAAACCAGACATGGTAATCAGTCAGCATGTGAATCCTCTCGTAGCGTTTACATTTTGAACATAATTCTTAGCGAGTTTCAAATTCTTAAGTGAGTCTGCCAAAAACAAGAACAAACAAATCGAGACAATTTTACTTGACTACTTTTGCGGGAGCTGGTGGTCACCATTTAAAAAGTGCAAGTATATTCGACCTCCTGTGATAGCATATTTGGTGTCCTCTCCTTTCGTGTTTCATTCACAGGCGTTTGTGTCGTTTTTAAGTGGCTAGTTTAGTCGTTCTAGGTGGTTAAATTCCCCCTTTTAAAGGTTGTTGTGTTTTCACTCCATAGATGTAGCATCTATCTTTCCAAGGTCTTGGTGTTCGCGTTTCCTACAGTGATGGACTTCTTTTATCAGTTTATTGCCTTGTTTTGATAGGTTTTAGTGCCTTATCTCAAAAAGCTTGTAGAGACAGCAGCTAAGTGCCATAAAACTAGTAGAGGGAACCGGGTGACTCCCCATAAATAGTTGAGTACGTCCAAGGGAGTCATTAGATGCCGGGATCTTGAAGGTGTCTCAGAGACGGATAAAAATTGAACTTGCATCCCAAGGCGTAATTAACGTGCGTCGGGTTACAGTTTGCAAAGGAAGAGAAAGAACACAACACTCCCGTCTAATGTAGAAGCTTGAAACCGATGGCCTTTTGGTCCGTCTAGAAACCACCATCTACAACGCGTTCATGAATAAACATCATGACAACATTGTGGTTGCTATCTTTCTTGATCTGGAAAAAGTGTGTGATACCGCTTGGAAATTTGAAACTTGGGTTTTCATGGTCATGTGTTTTTATTCCTTCAAAACTGTTTGGCTAATCAGCAGTTCCAAGTCCGAATTGGCACCACACTGTTGGACATCTATGGGCAGTAGTTGTGTATACCTCAAGGGAGCATTTTCCCACCAGCTCTGTTCAGTATAAAAATTGACGACATTGTCAGTTAAGTAAACCGGGGTTCCGAGTCTTCTCCGTTTGTTGACGACTTGGCACTCTATGCAGTTGGAGCCTCTTATGTCAGCGTTCAGCGTCGACTCCAACTTTGTATGGAGAAGATTCGGCAGTGGGCCGAGGAAAACAAGTCTACCTTTTCAAGCACCAAAACACAGTGTATCCATTTTCACAGTTTTCGTAGTTCTTTGCTGATCCTGAAATTCGTCTGAATAAATCCACCATTCCATCTGTGAAAGAAGCCAGATGTCTTGGTATTACATTTTACGGCGCCGCTAGAGCCTCGTATCTAAAAGTCCTAGACCCAGTTCACCATCAGGGTCTTCGCCTCTGCCTTGGCACTTTCCGTACTACACCCATTCACAGCCTATATATGCTGAGGCAGGAGAGTGTTCCCTGTCTCACAGAAGAGTAAAATTAGCTTTAAATTACTACACGCAGCTTTTTTTTTCAGAACCAACAACCCCTGCCTACGACTGTGTTATGAATCCTCACTTCCAAGAGTAATATGAAGGAAGTCCATCCAGTATTCCCCCTTTCGGTATTCGCATCCTTTTCTGGAGGAGGCGGATATTGATGTTGGGGTCATCTCTGACGTTTCCAAGTTTCCTCAACAACCTCCTTGGACGTTTTCGTCTTCTGAAATTAAGTTTGATTTAACCGTGCAGCGCAGACAGAACACGACCAAGTCTGAAGATGGAGTGGCCTGTGCAACCTATTGCCCTGGTGCTCCTCAAATACTGTTAGAACACATTCCATCAGATACTTCTGCTTACTCTGCTGAACTTAACAGCTCTGGTTCTGGCACTGAGGATAATCTCACAGTCTACGAAGAGGGACTTTCTGGTTCTGTCAGATTCACTGTCAGCTTTGGAGGCCATAGCTGGCAGCAGCCTTCAGCATCCAGAACTTTACACTTCTTTGAACATTTTACCAAGTTGAAAGTGGAGGGTTACAACATTATTCTGGTATGGGTTCCCAGTCATGCTGGCATCGGAGGGTACGAAATGGTTGATCGTTTGGCCAAGAATGCCACAAGAGAGAAACTGTCCAACAAATACATCCCCTGCTCAGATCTAAAAACCCAAAATTAACGATTATGTCAGAGACCTGGCAGGAGGATTGGAATACACAGACGGATAACAAACTCTTTCAGATCTGTCCAAACCTTAAGGAGTTCCTCTCAACTACGTCTGTTACAACAGACGTAGAGAAGAAACGAAACGTTCTGTGTCGGCTGCACACCGGCCATTCGTATTTTACCCATTCATACATTTTAAAGAGTGAAGCAAGCTCCGTGGTGCATTCCATGTCATGCGCCACTCACAATGAAACATATTCTTTTACAGTGTTGGGACTTGCACGATGTGAGACACAAACATTTACAGCAGAGTCCATGTAAATCCTGTTCAGAGATGTCCCACCTGATGTGATCTTTGGGTTTTTGAGAGAGATTAACATTTTTCATCTGTTTTAAGATTTTACGGAAGAAAGATTTTTAACGACGTTTCTGGTGCGTTTCTAGACAGAACACAAGTTCCTTGATTTATAAACAACTTTTTTAGACATGTGTTCTAAACTTAAAGAACATGTTATTTTTACCGATGGTTCAAAGTCTGATGTTGGTGTAGGGTTCTCCGCATATATTCCAGCTGCGGGAGAAAAAATGTCCAGACACATTCCCTCTGGAGCACTATTTACACTGCGGAACTTACTGCACTACTTTTAGCTCTGGAGTTGATCGGGCAGTCCCAGTTTTTGGAAATTCCTCATTGCACAGATTCTCTTTCGGCTTTAGAGGCTATAGGAGCAAGAAACATAAAACAACCAGCTCTTAAGTTTTTTACCATGTTTTCTTCATTAGTTTCTAAGAGTTTTGAGGAATGCCACAACGATGAAACTGTCCAACATACCCATCCCCTATCCAGACTTTAAAACCGAAGGTTTCAAATCTGGCATTTGTTTGTGAATCATTCGTTTTCTTTTCAAGAGCGAAGACGCTTCCTGGTGCATCCGGTGTTATGTGCCATTTACAGTTAAACATCTTCTGTTAGAGTGTTAAGACTTGCATGATGTGAGATATAAGCATTTTACAGCAGACTCCATGAAAACCTTGTTCAGAAATGTCCCACCGGAGGTAAAAAGAGATAAACATTTTTCATTTGATCTAAGATTTTACAGAAGAAAACATTTTAAACATTTCCGGTGTGTTTTTTAGAAGGTGCATTTTAAAGGGTTGTGTGAATGACTTCAACGCAGTACCAGCCCTGATGGCACACAATTTGCGGTCGGCTGGGCTATAAGCAACATTACCCTACCTTTCAGATGGTTGGGTAATTTTTGTTGTTTCGTATTTTTCCCCTAAAAATTCGGGGTCTCTTCGTTCACAGCTTCGTCTTTTTCCAGGTTCGCTGCCTTCTCCATACAAAGGGTTCGATGTCATCTTTACCTAGCTATAGTGTTTTCTTCCGTCACAGGTTTTAGACTATGCTTTCCTTGCGTCAGTGTCTCCTTCATTTACATATTTATGTGGCTTTCTCTCTAGGGGCTTAGTCTTTTCTAGGTGTCGGTGTCTATTTTTCATATGGCCAAAAAGATAGGACAGCTTCCTATGCTGGTGTTCTGGGGAACGAGGATACAAAACGGGGAGTACTAGAGGGAGTATTTTCGACAAGGCATGAAAGGCTGACTCGAGCTATGGAGCATGGATGGTGAATCAAGGGATCTGGAGCATGGACGCATGCTTTCAGATTATTTTGGCTCGAGCTGCAGAGCTCTAGAGAAAGTCTTTAAATCCTCTTCCTAAAATATTTCCTAGTGCGCGCCTGGTACTCCTGATCCGAGTGTCCTTTATCCACAGAAAACCTGACATGGTAATCAGCCAGCATGTGAATCCTCTCGTAGCNTCATATGGCCAAAAAGATAGGACAACTATCTATGCTGGTGTTCTGGGGAACGAGGATACAAAACGGGGAGTACCAGAGGGAGTATTTTCGGAAAAAGGCATGAAAGGCTGACTCGAGCTATGGAGCATGGATGATGAATCAAGGGATCTGGAGCATGGACGCATGCTTTCAGATCATTTTGGTTCGGGCTGCAGAGCTCTAGAGAAAGTCTTTAATCCTCTTCCTGAAATATTTCCTAGTGCGCACCTGGTACTCCTGATCTGAGTGTCCTTTATCCACAGAAAACCTGACATGGTAATCAGCTGTCCTTTATCCACATAAAACCTGACATGGTAATCAGCCAGCATGTGAATCCTCTCGTAGGGTTTACATTTTCAACTTAATTCTTAGCGAGTTTCAAATTCTTAAGCGAGTCCGCCAAAAACAAGAACGAACAAATCGAGACAATTTTACTTTCCCACTTTGGCGGGAGCTGGTGGTCACCTTTTAAATAGCGCAAGTATATTCGACCTCATGTGGTAGCTTTCTTGGTGCCTTCTCCTTTGGAAGTCTCTCATAGGCTTTAGTGTCGTTTTTAAGTGGCTAGTGTAGTCGTTCTAGGTGGTTAAATGTTCCCTTTTTACAGTTGGCAGTGTTTTCACTCTATAGATATAGCATCTTTCTTTCAAAGGTCTTGGTGTTCTCGTTTCCTACAGTTGTGGACTTCTTTTATCAGTTGTTTGCCTTGTTTTTTGATGGGGTTTAGTGCCTTAGCTCAAAGGGCTTGTAGTAACAGCTGCTAAGTGCCATAAAACTAGCACAGGGAACCGGGTGACTCCCCATAAATAGAGTACGTCCAAGGGAGTCATTAGATGCCCGGATCTTGGAGGTGTCTCAGAGACGGATAAAAATTGAACTTCCATCCCAAGGTGTAATTAACGTGCCTCGGGTTGCAGTTCGCAAAGGAAGAGAAAGAACACAACACTCCCGTCTAATATATAAGCTTGAAACCGATGGCCTTTCGGTCTGTCCGGAAACCACCTATAACGCGTTCATGAATAAACATGACAACATTGTGGTTGCTATCTTTCTTGATCTGGAAAAAGCGTTTGATACTGCTTGGAAATCTGAAATCATAAACTTGGTTTTCATGGTCATCTGTCTTTATTCCTTCAAAACTGTTTGGCTAATCGGCAGTTCCAAGTCCGAATTGGCACCACGCTGTCGGACATCAATGGCAGGAGTTGTGTATACCTCAAGGGAGCAGTTTTCCCACGGCTCTGTTCAGTATAAAAATTGACGACATTGTCAGTTAAGTAAACCGGGGTCCGAGTCTTCTCCGTTTGTTGATGACTTCGCGCTCAATGCATTTGGAGCCTCTTAAGTCAGCGTCGACTCTGAATTTGTGTGGATAAGATTCGACAGTGGGCAAGGGAAAACGGGTTTACCTTTTCAAGCACCAAAACACAGTGTATCCATTTTCACAATTTTCGTCAGTTCTGTGCCGATCCTGAAATGCGTCTGAATAAATCCACCATTCCATCTGTGAAAGAAGCCAAATTTCTTGGTATAACTTTTTACGGCGCCGCTAGAGCCTCGTATCTAACAGTCCTAGATCCAGTTCACCATCAGGGTCTTCGCCTCTGCCTCGGCGTTTTCCGTACTACACCTGTTCATAGCCTATATGCTGAGGCGGGAGAGTGTTCCCTCTCTCGTAGAAGAGTAAAATTAGCCTTAAATTACTACACACAGCTTTTTTCAGAACCAAACAACCCTGCCTACGACTGTGTTATGAATCCTCATTTCCAGAAATATGAAATAGGAAGTCCATCCTCAAGGCAACCACCATTGGACGCTTTCCTCATCTCCTGAAATTAGGTTTGATTTAACCGTGCAGCGCAAACAGAACACGAGTTCCATGATTTATAAACAACTTTTTTTTTAAGACATGTGTTCTAACCTTAAAGAACATGTTATTTTTACCGATGGTTCAAAGTCTGATGTTGGTGTAGGGTCCTCCGCGTATATTCCAGCTTCGGAAGAAAAAAAAAATGTCCCAAACACATTCCCTCTGAAAGCACTATTTACACTGCGGAACTTACTGCACTACTTTTAGGTCTGGAGTTTATCGGGCAGTTCCAGTCTAGGACTTTCCTCATTTGCACAGATTCTCTTTCGGCTTTAGAGGCTATAGGAGCAAGAAATATAAAACATCCAGCTCTTAAGTTTTTTGCCATGTTTTCCTCATTAGTTTCTAGGGGTTTTGAGATTTTTTGGGCCTGGGTGCCAGGTCATGTGGGGATCAGGGGCAACGAAGAGGTGAATCGGCTTTCTAAAGAGGCTGTCCATCTTCGTCCTTCTAAACTGCTTGTACCATCTTCAGATCTCAAAGGCAAAATAGCTTCGTATGTCTGTTCTTTATGGGAGGAAGAGTGGAGCCTCCAAGAAGACAATAAGCTTCATCAAATACGTGCAGATTTAAAGGAACATCTTCCCATGGCTGCTGGCGGTCGAAAGGGAGAAACAGTATTGTGTAGATTGAGGACGGGTCGTGCCTATTTTACTCATTCGTTTTTATCGAGGGGGGGGGGGGGGGGGGGGGGGGGACCCACCTTTCTGTGTTGCCTGTGATAGATATCTGTAAATATTTTTAACTTCCTAAAAAAGTGAATTTATTTCATCGTGTGTGAATTTGGTGGCGTTAGATTTTCTATACCCAGTATTGATCTTTGCAGATTATAGTTAGTGATTTCAACGTGATTTTAATCCAAGGATTGGTTCTTTTAATTTTTTTTTTAATGGGTTGGGTAAGGTTTTGCTCCATGGACCTTTTTCACATCAGAAACACTCTTTGATAATGCTGCTTTTCCCAGAGAATTACCAATTGTCAGGCACACAAGGCGTTGTTTGCCGATCTCTGCATAAAAATCCCATCCTTTCAGAAAATGTTTACTAATGGTTCAAAGTCCGATGATGAATTGACTTTTGCAGCCTGTTGCTCAAGTGTTCTGTCTCAAATATCATCAAAGCATATTCCGTCAGATAGTTCTGTTTACTCTACTGAAATCAAGGGCTTTGGTTCTAGCGCTGAAGATAATTTCTCAGTCTGTAAACAAGGGCATTCTGGTTTTGACCGATTCGCTGCTTTGGAGGTCATAGCTGGCCGTAACCTCCATCATCCTGAACTTGAAAACTCGATTGAACTTTTTACTTCTTTGAAAGCGAAAGGTCACAACATTGTTCTAACTTGGGTTCCCCAGTCATGTTGGTATTCGGGGAAATGAAATGTCGATCGTTAGGACAGGAATGCCACAATGACGAAACTGTCCAATATACCTTCAGTATTTCCTTTTCACATATTTATGTGGCTTCTCTCAAGGGGCTTCTTTCCTAGGTTTCAGTGTCTATTTTTCATATGGCCAAAAAGATAGGACAGCTTCCTGTGCTGGTGTTCTGGGGAACGAGGATACAAAACGGGGAGTACCAGAGGGAGTATTTTCGGAAAGGCATGAAAGGCTGACTCGAGCTATGGAGCATGGATGATGAATCAAGGGATCTGGAGCATGGACGCATGCTTTCAGATCATTTTGGTTCGGGCTGCAGAGCTCTAGAGAAAGTCTTTAATCCTCTTCCTGAAATATTTTCTTGTGCGCACCTGGTACTCCTGATCTTGGGTGTCCTTTATCCACAGAAAACCTGACATGGTAATCAGTCAGCATGTGAATCCTCTCGTAGGTTTACATTTTGAACATAATTCTTAGCGAGTTTCAAATTCTTAAGTGAGTCCGCCAAAAACAAGAACGAACAAATCGAGACAAATTTACTTTCCTACTTTTGCGGGAGCTGGTGGTCACCTTTAACAGCACAAGTATATTCGACCTCCTGTGGTAGCTTTTTTGGTGCCATCTCCTTTGGTGTTCTTTCATAGGCTTTAGTGTCGTTTTTAAGTGGCTAGTGTAGTCGTTCTAGGTGGTTAAATGTTCCCTTTTTAACAGTTGGCAGCGTTTTCACTCTATAGATATAGCATCTTTCTTTCCAAGGTCTTGGTGTTCTCGTTTCCTACAGTTGTGGACTTCTTTTATCAGTTGTTGCCTTGTTTTGATGGGTTTAGTGCCTTATCTCAAAGGGCTTGTAGAAACAGCTGCTAAGTGCCATGGAACTAGTAGAGGGAACCGGGTGACTCCCCAAATAGAGTACGTCCAAGGGAGTCATTAGATGCCCGGATCTTGGAGGTGTCTCAGAGACCGATAAAAATTGAACTTGCATCCCAAGGTGTAATTAACGTGCGTCGGGTTACAGTTCGCAAAGGAAGAGAAAGAACACAACACTCCCCATCTACTGTATAAGCTTGAAACCGATGGCCTTTTGGTCTGTCCGGAAACCACCTATAACGCGTTCATGAATAAACATGACAACATTGTGGTTGCTATCTTTCTTGATCTGGAAAAAGCGTGTGATACTGCTTGGAAATCTGAAATCATAAACTTGGTTTTCATGGTCATCTGTCTTTATTCCTTCAAAACTGTTTTTGCTAATCGGCAGTTCCAAGTCCGAACTGGCACCACGCTGTCGGACATCTATGGGCAGGAGTTGTGTATACCTAAAGGGAGCATTTTCCCACCAGCTCTGTTCAGTAAAAATTGACGACATTGTCAGTTAAGTAAACCGGGGTTTCCGAGTCTTCTCCGTTTGTTGATGACTTCGCGCTCAATGCATTTGGAGCCTCTTATGTCAGCGTTCAGCGTCGACTCTGAATTGTGTGGATAAGATTCGACAGTGGGCAAGGGAAAACGGTTTTACCTTTTCAAGCACCAAAAGACAGTGTATCCATTTTCACAATTTTCGTCAGTTCTGTGCCGATCCTGAAATGCGTCTGAATAAATCCACCATTCCATCTGTGAAAGAAGCCAAATTTCTTGGTATTACTTTTTACGGCGCCGCTAGAGCCTCGTATCTAACAGTCCTAGACCCAGTTCACCATCAGGGTCTTCGCCTCTGCCTTGGCGTTTTTTCCGTACTACACCTGTTCACAGCCTATATGCTGAGGCAGGAGAGTGTTCCCTCTCTCATAGAAGAGTAAAATTAGCCTTAAATTACTACACACAGCTTTTTTTCAGAACAAAACAACCCTGCCTACGACTGTGTTATGAATCCTCATTTCCAAGAGAAATAGGAAGTCCAAGTCATCCAGTATTCCCCCTTTCGGTATTTGCATCCTTCCTTTTCTGGAGGAGGCGATATTGATGTCGGGGTCATCTCTGACGTTTCCAAGTTTCCTCAGCAACCTCCTTGGACGTTTTCGTCTCCTGAAATTAGGTTTGATTTAACCGTGCAGCGCAAACAGAACACGAGTTCCATGATTTATAAACAACTTTTTTTTTTAACATCTGTTCTAACCTTAAAGAACATGTTATTTTTACCGATGGTTCAAAGTCTGATGTTGTGTAGGGGGTCTCCGCATATATTCCAGCTTCGGGAGAAAAAAAATGTCCCAAACACATTCCCTCTGAAAGCACTATTTACACTGTGGAACATTACTGCACTACTTTTAGCTCTGGAGTTGATCCGGCAGTCCCAGTCTAGGAAATTCCTCATTTGCACAGATTCTCTTTCGGCTTTAGAGGCTATAGGAGCAAGAAATATAAAAAAACATCCAGCTCTTAAGTTTTTTACCATGTTTTCTTCATTAGTTTCTAGGGGTTTTTGAGATTTTTTGGCCTGGGTGCCAGGTCATGTGGGGATCAGAGGCAACGAAGAGGTGGATCGGCTTTCTAAAGAGGCTGTCCGTCTTCGTCCTTCTAAACTGCTTGTACCATCTTCAGATCTCAAGGGCAAAATAGCTCCGTATGTCTGTTTCTTTATGGGAGGAAGAGTGGAGCCTCCAAGAAAACAATAAGCTTCATCAAATACGTGCAGATTTAAAGGAACATCTTCCCATGGCTGCTGCGCGGTCGAAAGGGAGAAACAGTATTGTGTAGATTGAGGACGGGTCGTGCCTATTTACTCATTCGTTTTTATCGAAGGGGGGGGGGGGGGGGGGGGAACCCACCTTTCTGTGTTGCCTGTGATAGATATCTGTAAATATTTTTAACTTCCTAAAAAGAAGTGAATTTATTTCATCGTGTGTGAATTTGGTGGTGTTAGATTTTCTATACCCAGTATTGATCTTTGCAGATTATAGTTAGTGATTTCAACGTGTTTTTAATCCAAGGATTGGTTCTTTTAAATTTTTTTTTTTGGGTTGGGTAAGGTTTTGCTCCATGGACCTTTTTCACATCAGAAACACTCTTTTGATGTGCTGCTTTTCCCAAAGAATTACCAATTGTCAGGCACACAAGGCGTTGTTTGCCGATCTCTGCATAAAAATCCCATCCTTTCAGAAAATGTTTACTAATGGTTCAAAGTCCGATGATGAATTGACTTTTGCAGCCTGCCTGTTGCTCAAGTGTTCCGTCTCAAATATCATCAAAGCATATTCCGTCAGATAGTTCTGTTTACTGAACTGAAATCAAGGGCTTTGGTTCTAGCGCTGAAGATAATTTCTCAGTCTGTAAACGAGGGCATTCTGGTTTTGACTCATTCGCTGCTTTGGAGGTCATAGCTGGCCGTAACCTCCATCATCCTGAACTTGAAAACTCGGTTGAACTTTTTACTTCTTTGAAAGCGAAAGTCACAACATTGTTCTAACTTGGGTTCCTGGTCATGTTGGTATTCGGGGAAATGAAATGTCGATCGTTGGGACAGGAATGCCACAATGACGAAACTGTCCAACATACCTTCAGTATCTCCTTTATTCATATATTTATGTGGCTTCTCTCAAGGGGCTTCTTTTCTAGTTTTCAGTGTCTATTTTTCATATGGCCAAAAAGATAGGACAGCTTCCTATGCTGGTGTTCTGGGGAACGAGGATACAAAACGGGGAGTACCAGAGGGAGTATTTTCGGAAAGGCATGAAAGGCTGACTCGAGCTATGGAGCATGGATGGTGAATCAAGGGATCTGGAGCATGGACGCATGCTTTCAGATCATTTTGGTTCGGGCTGCAGAGCTCTAGAGAAAGTCTTTAATCCTCTTCCTGAAATATTTCCTTGTGCGCACCTGGTACTCCTGATCTTGGGTGTCCTTTATCCACAGAAAACCTGACATGGTAATCAGTCAGCATGTGAATCCTCTCGTAAGGTTTACATTTTGAACATAATTCTTAGCGAGTTTCAAATTCTTAAGTGAGTCCGCCAAAAACAAGAACGAACAAATCGAGACAATTTTACTTTCCTACTTTTGCGGGAGCTGGTGGTCACCTTTAACAGCACAAGTATATTCGACCTCCTGTGGTAGCTTTTTTGGTGCCTGCATCTCCTTGGTGTTCTTTCATAGGCTTTAGTGTCGTTTTTAAGTGGCTAGTGTAGTCGTTCTAGGTAGTTAAATGTTCCCTTTTAAACAGTTGGCAGCGTTTTCACTCTATAGATATAGCATCTTTCTTTCGAAGGTCTTGGTGTTCTCGTTTCCTACAGTGTGGACTTCTTTTATCAGTTTGTTGCCTTGTTTTGATGGGTTTTAGTGCCTTATCTCAAAGGGCTTGTAGAAACAGCTGCTAAGTGCCATGGAACTAGTAGAGGGAACCGGGGGACTCCCCAAATAGAGTATGTCCAAGGGAGTCATTAGATGCCCGGATCTTGGAGGTGTCTCAGAGACCGATAAAAAAAATTGAACTTGCATCCCAAGGTGTAATTAACGTGCTTCGGGTTGCAGTTCGCAAAGGAAGAGAAAGAACACAACACTCCCGTCTAATGTATAAGCTTGAAACCGATGGCCTTTTGGTCCTGTCCGGAAACCACCATCTACAACGCGTTCATGAATAAACATGACAACATTGTGGTTGCTATCTTTCTTGATCTGGAAAAAGCGTGTGATACTGCTTGGAAATCTGAAATCATAAACTTGGTTTTCATGGTCATCTGTCTTTATTCCTTCAAAACTGTTTGGCTAATCGGCAGTTCCAAGTCCGAATTGGCACCACGCTGTCGGACATCTATGGGCAGGAGTTGTGTATACCTAAAGGGAGCATTTTCCCACCGGCTCTGTTCAGTATAAAAATTGACGACATTGTCAGTTAAGTAAACCGGGGTTCCGAGTCTTCTCCGTTTGTTGATGACTTCGCGCTCTATGCATTTGGAGCCTCTTATGTCAGCGTTCAGCGTCGACTCTGAATTTGTGTGGATAAGATTCGACAGTGGGCAAGGGAAAAACGGTTTTACCTTTTCAAGCACCAAAACACAGTGTATCCATTTTCACAATTTTCGTCAGTTCTGTGCCGATCCTGAAATTCGTCTCAAATAAATCCACCATTCCATCTGTGAAAGAAGCCAGATTTCTTGGTATTACTTTTACGGCGCCGCTAGAGCCTCGTATCTAAAAGTCCTAGACCCAGTTCACCATCAGGGTCTTCGCCTCTGCCTTGGCGTTTTCCGTACTACACCCATTCATAGCCTATATGCTGAGGCAGGAGAGTGTTCCCTCTCTCATAGAAGAGTAAAATTAGCTTTAAATTACTACACACAGCTTTTTTCAGAACCAAACAACCCTGCCTACGACTGTGTTATGAATCCTCATTTCCAAGAGAAATAGGAAGTCCATCCAGTATTCCCCCTTTCGGTATTCGCATCCTTCCTTTTCTGGAGGAGGCGGATATTGATGTCGGGGTAATCTCTGACGTTTCCAAGTTTCCTCATCAACCTCCTTGGACGCTTTCGTCTCCTGAAATTAGGTTTGATTTAACCGTGCAGCGCAAACAGAACACGAGTTCCATGATTTATAAACAACTTTTTTTTTTTAGACATGTGTTCTAACCTTAAAGAACTTGTTATTTTTACCGATGGTTCAAAGTCTGATGTTGGTGTAGGGTCCTCCGCATATATTCCAGCTTCGGGAGAAAAAAAATGTCCAACACATTCCCTCTGAAAGCACTATTTACACTGTGGAACATACTGCACTACTTTTAGCTCTGGAGTTGATCGGGCAGTCCCAGTCTAGGAAATTCCTCATTTGCACAGATTCTCTTTCGGCTTTAGAGGCTATAGGAGCAAAAACATAAAACATGCAGCTCTTAAGTTTTTTTTTTTTTTACCATGTTTTCTTCATTAGTTTCTAGGGGTTTTGAGATTTTTTTGGCCTGGGTGCCAGGTCATGTGGGGATCAGAGGCAACGAAGAGGTGGATCGCTTTCTAAAGAGGCTGTCCGTCTTCGTCCTTCTAAACTGCTTGTACCCATCTTCAGATCTCAAAGGCAAAATAGCTTCGTATGTCTGTTCTTTATATGGGAGGAGAGTGGAGCCTCCAAAAACAATAAGCTTCATCAAATACGTCCAGATTTAAAGGAACATCTTCCCATGGCTGCTGGCGGTCGAAAAGGAGAAAAACAGTATTGTGTAGATTGAGGACGGGTCGTGCCTATTTTACTCATTCGTTTTTATTGATGGGGGGGGGGGGGGGGGGGGGGGGGGGGACCCACCTTTCTGTGTTGCCTGTGATAGATACCTGTAAATATTTTTAACTTCCTAAAAAAGTGAATTTATTTCATCGTGTGTGTTTGGTGGTGTTAGATTTTCTATACCCAGTATTGATCTTTGCAGATTATAGTTAGTGATTTCAACGTGTTTTTAATCCAAGGATTGATTCTTTTAATTTTTTTTAAATGGGTTGGGTAAGGTTTTGTTCCATGGACCTTTTTCACATCAGAAACACTCTTTGATGTTGCTGCTTTTCCAAAGAATTACCAATTGTCAGGCACACAAGGCGTTGTTTGCCGATCTCTGCATGAAAATCCCATCCCTTTCAGAAAATGTTTACTAATGGTTCAAAGTCCGATGATGGATTGACTTTTGCAGCCTGTTGCTCAAGTGTTCCATCTCAAATATCATCAAAGCATATTCCGTCAGATAGTTCTGTTTACTTTACTGAAATCAACGGCTTTGGTTCTAGTGCTGAAGATAATTTCTCAGTCTGTAAACGAGGGCATTCTGGTTTTGACTGATTCGTTGCTTTGGAGGTCATAGCTGGCCGTAACCTCCATCATCCTGAACTTGAAAACTCGGTTGAACTTTTTACTTCTTTGAAAGCGAAAGGTCACAACATGTTTCTAACTTGGGTTCCCAGTCATGTTGGTATTCGGGGAAATGAAATGTCGATCGTTGGACAGGAATGCCACAATGACGAAACTGTCCAACATACCTTTAGTATCTCCTTTATTCATATATTTATGTGGCTTCTCTCAAGGGGCTTCTTTTCTAGGTTTCAGTGTCTATTTTTCATTGGGGAACGAGGATACAAAACGGGGAGTACCAGAGGGAGTATTTTCGGAAAGGCATGAAAGGCTGACTCGAGCTATGGAGCATGGATGGTGAATCAAGGGATCTGGAGCATGGACGCATGCTTTCAGATCATTTTGGTTCGGGCTGCAGAGCTCTAGAGAAAGTCTTTAATCCTCTTCCTGAAATATTTCCTTGTGCGCACCTGGTACTCCTGATCTGGGTGTCCTTTATCCACAGAATTTTTAAGTGGCTAGTGTAGTCGTTCTAGGTAGTTAAATGTTCCCCTTTTTAACAGTTGGCAGCGTTTTCACTCTATA
>JADBJO010013555.1:0-15972 GCA_016801955.1 Conus betulinus | reverse complement strand
CCTTTTCACAGTGTGTATATCACGAAGTGATTCCATTTTGAAGCGTCCGGTATGGCTAAGAGCTTGCTAAATTTAGAATCAAATGCCCCCCCCCCCCCCCCCCACTTTGTCTTGTCCTCTTTTCCCCTATCTACCCCCCCCCACCCCCCATCATCCCTGTGGCCCATCTCCCTTGGGTCCCTGCCCCATCTCTCTTCCTACCTTCCGCCTCTCACCACCACCACCTCCCCCTGTGCCCTCTGCTCCCCCTTCCGAGTCCCCCCTTCTCCGCGTGTCTCCCCTACCCTCTGTCTGTGGGCCTCTCCTCCCCTCATCATTCCTCTTCTTTAATCATCCCTGTCCTCCCTTTCCCTCCTGCCACCACCCACCCCCTCTCTCTCTCTCTCTTAGAGTGACAAGAAAGAGAAGCTCACTAGCACAGGATGTTTTTAAGTGAGGGAGCTGTATGTCTTGAAAGAGCCCCTTGTATCCGCATAGGGATTAACGTATAAAAAGATATCTTCAAAGGAAACGGTACACATATACAATGTCAACGCACCCGCACAGAGAGAGCGAAACGGACATAGACAAAAAGCTGACAAAGACAGAAAAGCTGAAACAGAATGCCACAGACAGATGAGAGGTGCAGACAGACAGACGCACAGACGGGGACATAGTGAGGCAGAGAGAGGACGGAGGGAGAGAAACAGAGAGAGGCTGAGACAGAGTGGAGCAAAGAGACAGAAGCTGAGAGAGGTGCAGACAGACACGCTGAAGCAGAGAGAGAGAGAGAGAGAGGCACGTCAAATGATGTCCAATTGTAAGATAGCATTACATCGATTGCGTTAACGCTTGAGCAGAGCATTTCCCCCCCCTTTTCAACACACGTCCAGTACCATGATTCATAACGTGAATAAAAAGTTTTTTTTTTTTTGATGTGTGCAACACAGATGTGAAAAAACAAATACACTGTAGTGACGTGCACTCCCATACAGAAAAAAAGGTAAACTGGAGGCGTTCAGTGGCTTTATTGAATCAAAAATTCTGTGTTACAAGGACACAGAGAATGCGCTTTCTCTCTCTCACTTTGAAGCATATTTTTATAATTCTTGATCTGACATTTATATTCTAATGTCTGCTCCTGGTGTCATGAACTTAGCTTGATTAACTATTTGAATAAACTGATAAGCGGAGCCACTCTGGTAAACATGTGTGCATAATACACACACACACGCGCGCGCGCGCGCGCGCCCCCCCCGCCCGCCCACCGCACGTGCACAAAAGAGAGAGAGGGGAGGGGGGGTTGAGAGTCGATGATTCCGACAAGGCCTACTCGCCACACAGTTCTCAACCTTTTCATCTTTCCGTCAGCAAGTTTAATTGACAGCAAGCAGCACATCGACGATGAAACGAACGGCCAATCAATCGAAGAGACAAACAAGAAACCCATAACCTTATACGAGTGAAGGAAGGGAGGAGGAACGAAGGAATAAAGTAAATAATTGAGTACGAAGGCTGTAAGGAATGAAAGAATATATAACGAAGCCGTGAAAGAAATATTTAATAAAGAAACGGAATAAATGAAAATATTTAAACCAGCAAAGCACTCGACCAGCCAAAGAAGTGGCTATAAGCAGCTAAGTAACTATTGGACGACAAAGTAAACTTGCATACAACTAACCATCCATCCAGTCAACGAGCTGCCGTGGCAAAAGTGGTTAGCATCGTGGACTCCCGGCTGGGTTCGATTCCCATCAGAGTCGTGTGGGGGTTTTTCTGTCCCGACCGGCTCCTACCCAGAGTTGAGTCTGCTACGGGCTCAACTGGGGAGACTGGGACCACACAGTCGAGTTTCATCCATTAAATGGGTGCGTCTTGGAGAGAGTTGCTTAAATTTCCTGACAACACTACAGGTGACTATCTCTCGGAGCTTGCTGACGCCGGGATATCTTAAGAAAGTAAGCGTAGAGTACAGCCCTGTGTGCAGTCTCGGACCGGAATGGAAATCCGTAGCATCATCGTCTTCATCAGCCTCATTCTCATCGATCAGTTCTAAAAATAATATAGACCCAAATTCTGTGACCCTTCATGCCCTACTCTCATGGTGACCACAGTTTCGATGTCCTTACCATGTCTATGGCCTTGGTTTGATTCCAACTGGGTCACCGTATCGACAAATTGTTGGACGGACGTTGTTGTGGTGCCCTCCGGAGGGAAAGCTCACTCATGTCGGCTCCACGAATAGGCAATCATTGTCGTCCGTAGAGGGCTAAGTAGGTGGTGTCCTGCGAATGTTGGATCGGAACAGGGGCCGCTGAACACCATCGGAGTGACTTGGCAGCAGTGCAGTGTCTCCTCCGGTGGGTTGCTTCTTGACGACTTGACATTGACTGCTCCCTGTGGATTGCTGGGGCTGGGGCGGGTTGGTGCTGTCTGTGGCTGTGGACGGGGGTCAAAATGAGCGGCGGCGTGGGAGTAATGCCGCCGAGGTGGCACAGAAGATGGGACAGAGAACATAACAAGACGAAAAACCGGAAGAGCACACCAAACAAAGTGTGAAGTAACGCAGTTTTAATGCACGACACAAAACAAGACAAAAAAAATTTCGGCAATAAGCCTTCCTCAGCGACAAAATAAAAACAGTACAGACATTAACATGTGCAAAATACTCCCCTTGAGAAGCCAAAGTGGTGAATGAAGTTGAAAGAGGGGCAGTGGGAGAGAGGGTGAGTTGTGTTCGAGGAATATGGTACGAGGAAAGAGGGAGAGTTAAGCAAGGAGGAGGATAAGGAGAGAGAGAGAGAGGGGAGAGAGAGAGGGGGGGGGGGGAGAAATGGAAGTAGAGGAAGAGTGAGAGAGAGAGAGAGAGGGACAGGGAGGGGAAGGAGAGTGAGGGTGGGGGGCAGGGAGGTGTGATTGTGTGTAGTGGGTGTGTTGCATATGAATGAAATGAACAAAAGAAAACAATAAATGAAATATGCACCAAAAAGCATTGTAAAAGACAAACGGGACGGGGGGGGGGGGGGGGGGGGGGGGGGGGGGGGGGGGGGGGGGCTCAGCCGCCTAAAGCACCCGACCCAAGTCTGACCCTAGGGTAGGTTGCCCTACCCAAGCACCAAGGGGTGAGAGGGAACACGGGAGAACCTCGAGAGAAAAAAAAAAACAAAAAAAACAAACAAAACAAACCCTAGCCAGGCACAGCTAGGAGCTGCAGGGCTCCCCCCCCCCCCCCACACACACACACACACACACACACACGAAAAAAGCTCTTGCGCGCGGGCACACCACACACACACACACACACACACACGCGCACACACACACAACCACACACACACATACATACAAGTGCGCGCGCGCGCACGCACGAACGCACACACACGCACGCACCACACACACACACACACACACACACACACACACACACACACACACACACACGCCAATACGCGCACACACAACCACACAAAACACACACATACCTAAACAAAGAAAAATAAGGGGTGGTGGTGGTGGTGGTGGTCGTGGTGTTACAATGGAGAGTAAATGAGTAAATGTACAAACAAAGCATACATTAAAACATTTGGGTATAGAATAAGGAGGTAGATGGTGCTATGGTGGCGCAACAGAAAAAGGCAAAAATAAGAGCATTAACGCAAAAGATAGATATGAGGTCATGATGAGAGGCGCTAACAACACTCCCAATGACCAAAAAAAAAAAAAAGGGGGGGGGGGGGATGGGCGGGAGGGGAAGGGGGGGGGGGGGGGGGAGAGAGAAGGAAGAGACGTAAAGAGAGGACCCGTATGAAGGCCTTAAAAGAGAGATGCCTAAGAAAAGTGCTAAGGGGAGAAGGAGGAAGAGAAGCCTCGAGAGGTCCCGTAGAAGGGTCCTACTAAGGGGGCCACCAGAACAAAAGGGGAGAGACAGGAAGTAAGGAGGAATGTAAAGAGAAGGAACGCAAAAGGAGAAGGAGCCTTGCTGGGAGACGACTGAAAAGGAACCAGGAGAGAGGAGGGAAGGGAGTGAGAGGGAAAAGGGGGTAGGGGTAGAGAGAGGGGTAGGGGGGGAGAAGGGGGCAGAGGGGAAAAAAGGAAGAAGGGAAGAAAGAGAAAAGGAAGGGGGGGGGGGGGGAAAGAAGGGGGGAAGGGGGCCAAGGCGGGAGAGGGATGGAGAGGTATTTAAAAAAAAAAAAGAAAAAAAAAAAGACAGGAGACTGGGGAGCTAACCCTACTCAGAAACTCTGGCAAAAGATATAGGCTCTCAAACCCATCATCTCAGTAGGCGCTAGGCTCTAAGGTCACGAAGAGGCCACTGATGCAGACCAACCATGCACAGGTAAGTATTTAAGGGGAAAGGGAATAATAGGTCATTGTCCACCTGAATTGGCTCGGGAAAAAAAAATTACAGAGAATTGCTACGCTTTTTCATTGATACCAGCTGGATTCTGGTGCCCAGTTTTTGAATCAGGTGAGACTCCATATCCTTCCTGTCTCTAGAGTCACTAGTTTTCATGAGCCACAAGCCCTTTCACTCTTGTATTGTGTGTGGAATGGCTGGGAGAGGTTGAAGTGCTTGGCTACTGGTTTGTCCCTGTTGTGTTTAATGTCAGCGAGGTGTTCCTTGAATCTGACAGTCAAAGAGCGTCCGGTCTCACCAATGTAAAGTTTAGAGCAAACGGTGCAGTGGATGATGTAGATCAAGTTAGTTGTTTGGCAGTTGAAGAATTTGGAGACAGCCATGCGTGAACTGGGTCCTTCACTTCAATGGCAGTACAGATGAAGGGGCAGGTCTTGCATTTGGGTAGATTGCACGGGCTTGTGCCTACAGAAGATTTGCGTCTGTGAGGCTGGAGACTGGAACGCACAAGCATGTCACGGATATTCTTGTCCCGTTTGTAGGCAACTAGAGGGGGCTGGGAAAAAAATTTAGCCGAGTGAGCACAAGACTGAAGGATGTTCCAGTTGGTTTGGAGAATTTTTTTCGCACCTGGTGGACAGAAGGGTGGTAGAGCAGGCTGACAACAGGTCTGTCTCTGGTTGATTCCTGGGGTTTCGGTTCCAGAGCTTGTGGGCGGGTGATGAGCTGGACTTTCTGGAGAGCACGATCAATGATGTCTTTCGGATAGTGGCGTTGGCGGAAAGAACTGTTTCATTTCTAGGGCTTTTACATCAAAGACAGAGTTCTCGGAGCAGAGTCTGCGGAGTCTCAAGAACTGAGAGTAGGGTATGCTGGTTTTGGTACTGGGATTTATGTGACGATCTGTAGTCGAGATAAGAGTGTGAGTCTGTAGGTTTGTAGTGGATGGAAATGGAGAGTCCACTATCAGTGATGGAGAGACTCATGTCAAGGAAAGTGATGCACTTTTCAGATATTTCGTAGGTGAACTTGATAGTTGGATAAAAGTTCTGGACTGCTGTGATGAAGACATGGAGATCACTAATGGGCATGGAAGTTGCACCAAGTCCGTCATCGATGTAGCGTTTATAGAATTCAGGGATAGGACCATGGTATTGTTGCAGGAAGTTGTCTTCAAAGTATCCCATGAAAAGGCATGCGTAGCTGGGGCCCATTTTGGTGCCCATGGCGACACCATTGATTTGCTTGAAGGTGTCGCCAAGGAAGGTAAAGGTGTTGTTGGTTAGGACAAGTTCTGCGAGGCGAATCAGAGTGGTGGTTGCAAGGGGAAGGGTCTTGTCTTTGGTTGAGAAAAAATGACAGGGCTTGCAGTCCATCTGTGTGGGGATACTGGTATACAGAGATGTCACGTCGAGTGAGTGAATAGATACTTAGGCTGGGAACTTCGGATTTAGGTGGAGGACACTGATGAGACAGAGAACATGAGTGGTGTCCTTGATGAACGTAGGCAGGTCTTGAACGAGGAGGGGTTGGAAGATGGAGTCAAGGTATTCGGAAATACTTTCTGTGGGGCAACTGCAGGCTGAGACGATGGGTCTGCCAGGGGTGTTGGCCTTGTGAATTTTAGGCAGAAGGTAGAAAATGGACTCTCTGGTCTTGGCTTTGATCAACAGTTTAGCCGTAGGAGGTAAGTGGCCTTTTTTTTTTGACAAGGTCCTTGATGGTTTTGGAAATAGTTTTCTGGTCTACTTGGAGGGGGGGCTGTTCCAGGTTCTGGTAGCTAGTGGGATCGTTGAGTTGCCTGAGAGCTTCTGCTATATACAGGTTCCTGTCCCACACCACTACTGCACCCCCTTTGTCAGCTGGTTTGATGACAATGTCATCCCTCTTGCGAAGGGACTCCAGAGCTTGCATTTCTGCGGGGGTAAGGTTGGAAATCGTGCTGGGGGAGAATTAAGTTTGCGTAATTCAGAGAGGCAAGTTTTGATGTAGCATTCAACGTCATTGTTCCCACGGGGGTGGTTCTCGGTAGACAGGGGTGTGGAAAAGTTTGTGAAACACATCATCGTCAGGGTGGAAGGTACGTTTAGGAGGGTGACCATGCACGGCCATCCATCTCAAGGACCGGAAGAAACGTTCGCAATCATGGTTGATGTCGTACTTGTGGATGGAAGGCTTCCTATGGATGAATTTGAGACCCCTGGAGAGTACAGAGACTTCAGATGCAGACAGATGGAGAGTAGAAAGTATACGCTGTACCAGTTTATCATCAAGCGAGTGTGTGTGTGAGAGGAAATAACAGATAAAAAAGAACAGTCGAAGAAGTCACCAGGCACCTAGCCAACACACCAGCCAGCATACTCTTGTTACTCCCGACAGACGTTCAAAGTGGTCCGAAGAACAAACAATTGAAACTCTCTCACACACACACACACACACACACACACACACACACACACACACACAATCATGTAAACAGGAGGACAAATACATAGATACAAAAAGCGTCTAGTTGATGTGTATATTTTCTGCCTGTGTAAGCTTGTTTACATATTAACCGTGGATTTCCCAACAGAATTTTGTCAGGGACAACTGGTGTAACGTCTGTTATGTGCACTAATTCATAAGCCCAACTCTATTTATTGCTTCGCCCGAAAGACTAAATTGATAACAGCCATAGCTACTTACTGAAACAAACTTTGGAAATGCTAACAACATACTGATTATTGGCAGCCAAACACACTGAGAGCCAGAGAGAGAGAGAGAGAGAGAGAGAGAGAGAGAGAGAGAGAGAGAGAGAGAGGAGAGAGAGAGAGAGAGAGAGAGAGAGAGAGAGAAGTAAACTGCCGTAATGATATGTGGGTAATGTGCATTTATATGCACAGCAAGTTTGTCGCAAATCCCAACAATGTAACAATGATGGGCATTCACGTATAAAGGACATTTCTTCACAATGATTAATAGTGAGTATTATAGCATCATCGTCATGCTCGTAAAAAGCATAAACGTGCGCTGATGAATAGTGCGTCACACTGACAAAAACAGAATTGATAATTCATGGTTAATGCACAGTATCTTTGTGACAATGCACATTCATAACATTGGTAAGTGACGTGCACACACGTTAGCACATTGTTATGGGCGTTGAGTAGCTTCTTATTTTTTTTCTTTTTTTACTTTCCTTTTTTTAAATTTTTGAGCGGCCATATACTTTTAGATTTATTTCCATTCATGCCTCTGTGTACGTTCCTGCCTGCGTGCGCGCGTGCGTGTGCGTGCGCGCGCGCGTGTGTGTGTGTGTTGCGCGCGCGTGTGTGTGTGTGCGTGCATGCGTGCGTGACGTGAGAGAGAGAGAGAGAGAGAGAGAGAGAGAGAGAGAGAGAGAGAGAGGCGTGAGAGAGAGAGAGAGAGAGAGAGAGAGAGAACAGTCGGGCGAGAGTGTATGCATTTGACGCGTGCGTGTGTGTGTGTGCAAGTGCGTGCGTACGTGCGTGTGTGTGTGTGTGAAGAGAGAGACTCGGTTTTAAACTGGCTTCTGTGCCTGTGCTTTACTATGCGTGTTTGTCATGCATTCCCTCGCATTAATTTTTTTTTTATTTTTCTTTTCCTTCTCGTACTTGTTTTCAAAGTTTCTGAAAATGACAAAATCACGCATGGTCATCGATATTAGCATTTCACTGGCAAAAAAAAAAAAAAAAAAAAAAAAAAAAATCTTAAAAAAATAAAAGCAACGATTTGTGGCCAAATTACGAGCAGTTTAATGATCGAAAACTAAAACATTAAACAGTATACATTATTACACAGTAGCATTTCAAGAAATATACTTTTTCTACGGCTGGAGTTTCTTTTTTTTTTTTTTCCTTTTTTTTTTTTTGTTTTAACCTACACAGTAGCTTTCTGAAAGGACATAATGGTCATGGACAGATTTTGCGCATTTCTGTCAAAGGGCCGCCGCCACCTACAAAGCGTTTTCTGGAAACTCTCTGAATTGGGCATTTCACATGAATGATCTCTCTGTGCCTCACATTTTGCGCGGAATCTCTCTCTCTCTCTCTCTCTCTCTCTTTTTCTTTTCTTTTTCTTTTTTTAACACATTACCAAAAGACGTCACGGGCGACAATCAGCATGGGAATTATGTAAGAAAACGTAACTCGTGCGTGTACTCGAGCATAACGCAACAAGGACATCAAAGCTGCGATTATTGTCACATATATTTCTTCTGTTGACAGCACGATTTAACTTTAACCAGATGATGTTCAGCACTGTGACTTAACGCCTCTTCTTCACATGCAGATTTAAACATTCAAAACACCTTTGGTGACATGGAAGACGAAGATAACCATTTGGGTTTAACAGAGGAGCACAGCTGGGGGGGGGGGGGGGGGGGGGGGGGGGAGAGAGAGAGAAAGGGGGACGAAGGGAAGGGGGGTCTATAATTATAACAACACACAATGTCACCACCGGAATAATGATGGGCAGGGGAAAAAAGTGAGGTTTTAAGCCAGGCACAAATGGGATTTGAAACTCGCATCCTACTGTGTGAACTTGGTACTCTTCCACAAGGCTAAATCTGGGCATTCGGAGCCTGCCTTTCGTAGTGTGAAGCTGTTCTCAGTATCGCACAAAGTGCCACACTGTAAAACCGCCGATGATAATTAATGATAAAAGCCTCAGAGGTGCTTAAAACTTCGTTCTTTTTATGTTTGTTTGTTTTATGCAATTTTGGGACGGTATGAGGTCGGGAGTAGCGAGTATCAAAGATGATTTTGCCTGTCTGTGTCATCTGTCTCATCCCTGCGGCTTATAATGTTAAAAAGATGGTTTACAGGTGTGGCAAAAAAAAAACCCCAACAACCCCCGAAAAAACGGTGAATGAAAGGATAGATGAGTGGAGGGAAGATGTGGAAGATGTGTGTGTGTGTGTGTGTGTGTGTGTGTGTGTGGTGTGTGCGTATTATACATTTTCTACGACCATTAAGCCTAGGACAATGTAGAAGTAATACAGACCATGGATTCACAGACTTTAACACGACTGATTAAAATTAATTTTTGATGTTGTTGTCCCCCAAATCAATTTGGTTTTGAGAAAATATATATCATTTTATTAAAAAAAAAAAACAAACTGCGATGAGATCATTCCATTATTTCATTGTTTTATTTATACAGTCTGGTCGTTTTCCATCTTCATGGAATATATCACTTCAAAACCAAACTGCATTACAATCACGACAATATGGTTTATTCTCATTTCATGTACCTGCTCTCTGCACACATGGTACATCCTATATTCTCCATTGTTTGATGTTTCAAATGTGTGTGTTGTTGTTGTTCTTCAGTTTAACGTCTTCCCACTAAAAGTGATATCAGACGATGTGAGTGTGTGTAAGTGTGCGCGCACGCATGCATGCATGCATGTGTGTGTGTGTGTGTGTGTGTGTGTGTGTGTGTGTGTGTGTGTGTGCGCGCGCGCGCGCGCGTATGTGTGTGCGCGCGCGTGTGTATGTGTCTGTGTGAGTGTGTCTGCGTGTGTCTGAGTGAACATGTGCATGCCTGTATGATTCAATTACAATAACAAATGTGTGTGTGTGTGTGTGTGTGTGTGTGTGTGTGTGTGTGTTTTCATGTACACGCATGTGCACGTGCACAAGTACACGCATATGTGTTTTTTACATTTGTGTCAATTCTCTCTCTCTCTCTCTCTCTCTCTCTCTCTGTATACGTATATACTTTTTTTCCAAGTATCAAGATGTGTCTGTCCGTTCGTCTGTCTGTCTCTCTGCTTTCTGATTTTTCTTCGTTCTTAAAACGAGATAGACACAAGAACTAAAAGAAATCAGAGGGAAAAAAACAAATATCCGACAGACTCAGGAAGGAATCAGAAGGGAGGGGGGGAGGGGGGGGGGGAGTGGGGGAGCAGGTAAAGGTCAGTGTGGAACCCGCGATGCCTTCAAATCACACTATCTTGGTCTCAATCCATCATTTGATTTCGTTTTCCTAAATCTTATCTGATGGTTTTCTTTAGTGTCAAGCAATAACGTAAAGATAATCGCCCCTGCCTCGCTTAACTTTTGACTACCAGTAATCATTGAGAACACACAAATTATTGTATGTTCCTAGGTGGGGGAATGTCAGCGTTGGAATGGGTATACATTTTATTTGAATACATCTTCACCATTCCCGTTCGTATCCTTTAATCATCAAACTCTTCCAGAACAGATTTTTTGACAGCAGATCTTCTGTGAACAATGCAAAATGTCTTTGACGATTCTCAGAAGATTTAAAAAGAAAAAAACAAAACAAAACAAAAAAACAGAACAAGTCCTGAAGACGGTCTACGACCGAAAGGTTGTAGATTTTTGTTCTTTTTTTCCATTTTTAAAATCTTCTGAGAATCCTCAAAGACATTTTGCAACAAACTCTTAGTTTTGCTATCAAGGGGAGAGCGCACGTCGTTCTTTCTTCTGCTAAGGCCACTGAAGCCAGTGGGCGGAGCTTATCCGCCATGTTGGATAACCCAAAACATCGATCTGGTGTTGAGGTTTTTGCGGTCTACTTAGCGTTGTATTTCCACACAGTCAAACGGAATTGGAATGCGATAAGAAACAGAAACGATCACATCAAATTGAAGTACATATCTCTCTCTCTCTCTCTCATTTTTTTTTAAATGATGTTGCGTAATTGACTGGAAACGTCCCGAAAGTTGAAGGAAATGCAGAAAAACAATCAGCGGCACGTCGCATCGCACAGACACACTAAGCACTGTGCACAGTTTGTGTACACAGCTTTGGAAAGGCTTGTAAACCGCACATATGCAAAAATCAATATCATCATCTTTTATGTGAGATATTTGTCTTATGAAGTATAAAATATCAACTAACAAACTTCCGGATTTCCCTCAATAAATAAGATTAGATTCATTCATTCATTCTCTCTCTCTCTCTCTCTCTCTGCCTTTGCTCATTTCAACGGAGTAAATGTCTGTATGGTGGGGTGGGGGGTGGGGGGGGGGGGGGGGGTTTTGTCTTATGATGTTAGTCACTGAGAGGTGAAGGAGTAGGGTTTTTCTGTTTGTACCGTTGTTTAGACGGCTAGATCTATGTAAACAAGCCCATTGCAAGCTTATTCTTTTTTCCTCAACCCACGTTTCCCGTATGACGTTTCAGACGGATTTTTGCTAAGCCTGGGGTCAAAATCTCCCAGTCTGCATTTGGCAAACAGTCCGAGTTTCAATAAATGCATAGCGAATCCTAACGAAAGTTTATGATAACAATGGTGAAATTTTCTCATCTCTCTCTCTCTCTCTCTCTCTCTCTCTCTCTCTCTCTCTCAACAGCTCGAGTATATGAAATATTGCTGGCTGAGCAATACAAACAAACAAAAAAACAAGAAGAAGTCATTTGACACAATTACTCACCAGTTGAAGTTATTGGCCAGAAAATAAAACCACTTGTTGGAAACTTGTCTGCTTTTACATTTCAGGTTTTGTTTCAGATCTAAAGTGTATTTCCTGCCAGCATAATAGTATCTCACTTGCAAATATGTTTCCACAGTAGCTTTCATAAGAAGCACAACATGATTATTCAAGGGATCCTGATCAAACATATGAGACTGCATAGACGTGAACAGTTCTTTTCCAACCAATGTTTCCAGTATGGCATGCACAAGTTTGCGACACTGTACGTTTGAAATACATCTTGAGTCTTGGTTGAAAGACACTGAAAAAAATCGCCTGAAAAACATTTCTGCTGCAATGCATATGATGAGACGTCGGAGGAAGGTGTAACAAGTGCACCTCTGGTTTTCTCATTGATTAAAGAATGTATAGAGCTCTTGCTCTTCGTTGTGTCCACCTCAATCAGTGCACCAATACAAGTTTCACAATGAACAGTCTTTTTCAGTTTGTACACAACAAAGCCTGCAATGTAAGCAACAATTTTCTGCGAGCACTGTGATAACTGAGAGGCTGAAGGAGAAACATAACAATGGTCAGTGCAGTCATCATCCACCATCATGGTCTTTTGGTGAGAAATGTTTATGGCCCTTGCTGACGGAACACTCTCCGTTTCATTGCTAATGTAACTCTTTCTACTTGAAACATTTAACACAGGAACACATTGCAATGGCAGACAGTTACCCCGCAGGACTTCTTGAATTTCATTATGCATTAACAACTTTTTGTAGGCCCCAGAAAAACTGTTTACAACTTGGATTGTTGTTGCAGCCAAACATGCTTCTGATTTTACCAAAGAACAACTCGATGTGATCCTGGCTAAATTTATAACTCAGCAAGAATGTAAGGTTGCCCTTCTGAATTAATGTTGAGTACAGTGCAGTTAAGCTGTTGATGCACAAAAGAAAGCCAATAAATCCTGTTTTTCTGTTACTTGTTGTCATGGGTTTACCGTTTTGCTTTCTGTCAAAGACAAAATATAATCTTTGGCTTTTGACAAAAAATCCAGTACTTTTTCAATATTTTCTCACTGAGAGGCGTCTTCCAGTTACATGCTTTTAAATTTCTGGAGTTCAAGATGTCAAAAAGAGCGTTGAAAATTTTTTGTAAAAAATTTATTGTCTCTTCACACCCTTCAAACTCTTCAAATCCTTCTTTCAGGCAAAAGGACAGGGATGTTGCAACAGATTCACTGAGAGTCTGTGCCGCAAGCTTCACATTCATTTTCTTTTTTTTTGCCATTGAATATGGGCAGACCTCAATTTATTGCCAGTATGTAAGCCTTCGGCTTCTTGAAGCTTTTCCAAAGAAACAACATACTGCCAATTTACAACACGTGAACCTGCCCCAAAGAACCTTTTGAACCCAACGTGTTTCGGACAAGTTTTAACATGTGACATGCATCAAGAAAAAAACACACAGGCTCATTTGTCACGGGATGAGAAAAAGAACTAATAATTGTTCCATCACTGTTCACACAAACACCCAAAAGCCTTAACATTGCCAAGTTTGCAGCCTGACCATCATGAGTGACAGCCACGACTGTAACACCAATCGTCGTTAAGTCTGGTCAAACATTGTAAAACAAGTTTTTCCTCTCTTCGCCATTTAAGCCGTCGATGATGAAAAAAAAAACGCAACAGGTAGCTTCCAGTTGCTGTTCAGACTTGTCAGCATATAAAAACTAATGCTTCTTTGGCCAAAGGCAGAGTGTCATCGTCTAATTGAGTACCCATGTCAATATGCCCATAATACTGATTACCGTCAAAATCCACTGCTGTCTTAAGGCCATTTCATCAAATGACAGGCAACAGACTACATTTTCCCCTTCTCTTCTTCTTTCTTGTACCAGAGTTGTCAGGGCTGCAAATGAGTTTTCAGTAAATCCAGGCTTACCACCCACAGCGCTAAACCACTTGGCAAGTGTGGATGGGTGAGGAAGGCAAGTATCAAATACTTTTCTGATATAGTTGTATGCCTTGGGCGAATAAAAGTGAAGAGTGAGCGCAAAGCTTCTTAATTCAGGAGTGTATTTCTCTTTTAAATGTTTTATCATCATGTTTCTTAAGTTGACGTTTCAGTAAATCTGACACTCCACTGGCACAGTTTCTAAAAATATCCACACTGGTGGCACTCATCAATTGATGCTTCCTGAGCTCATCTAGCACAGATTTTAGTTCAGCATTTTTCTTTGTCAATCGCCTCCTTGACTGCAGCAAAACTTTGATTTTTTTCCTGGAAGAAGCTAGTTTTCCTTCAGTCTCCTCCAACTTCCTTTTCAGTGTACCTTTGTCAGGAGATGTTAGGGATGCAGGAACAGAATCAGGAGTGGGCACAACAAACAGTGGTTCTTCAGGTAGCTCCGGTTTATTATGGAGGTTTGTCCTGTTCTGGGGGGGTTTCGTTTCTTTCTCTTGCATTGCAAGTATGTAGGGAAGGCAGGAAAAATAGATGATGGAACTGCACCATCACGTAGCCGGACACAAGCAATTGCTGTCCTATCTACCACACTTTCTTCGAAATGCTCGGAGCAGAGCACTGCTGATGTAGACGGCACATAATCATCTTTACGTCGCAGTGCAGCAATCCACCGTTGCGAAGTGATTCTTCTTTCGGAATCTGGTGAAAAAAACAATATTTCACTAAGACAGAGACTTAGACATTTTATTACGCAGGGATATTAAAGATTTAATTTAATTTGACCTAGTGTTCCATGAGAGAGAAAGAGAGAGAGAGAGAGAGAGAGAGAGTGAAGTGACAGAGAGAGAGCAAGGAAAGAGAGAGAGAAAGAGCGAGGAAAGAGACAGAGAGAGAGAGAGAGAGACAGAGACAGAGAGAATGAGAGACTCGCTTCAATTACTATCGCGTATCACTATTGTATTCATAGTACTAAATTAAGTAAAAAGTGTACCCCTCTTCCAACTCAAAAACTCCCCCAACATGTTGGCACACACACACACACACACACACACACACACACACACTGAGGGGGCCCTTGCACCGGCTCTGGTGCTGCAGCCAAAGATGGGCTGGCCTTTGTGAACCTTCCTCAACGCGGCCAGCCGTCACATCCCTTTGGCTGAGAGTGGGGATGTACCGTGGGCAAGGCTCCTCCACTATAATCAAACTTTCGCCCATCCTGCCAGAATAGCATCTACCCCCTCTGCTATCTGGCCGTCATAGTCGAAAACAACTGACTGACTGGCATCGCGCATCACTACTAAGGCCTAGATCTCGTGCGGTACATTCTTGACACAAGTCGCAGCGTCAGCACAGGCTCCATGTCTAACTCTGTCACAGTTGACCGACACCTTGTTGCCCTACGACTCTGACCTGACCTGACCTGACCAAACGGCCTCTGTGTGTGCCAAACAGTCGTAGCACTAACCCATAATCATAATGAAAGACTCTCTGGCCTAGTCAGGAAAACATTATAAGTCTACCTCAATACCAAATTTTTTTCTTCTCTCTGTATTTCTAGAATGATTCCAAACCTTAGAATGCTTTCGTGCAACCCGGCCCAGATGAACAATCCCGACACCACTGATCTGACAGTTAGATCTAATCGATTGATATTTACATTCACACATGATCAGCAACAATGGCAACATTACTTACCTGTGAAAAGTTATGCCTCGTTTCCTATCACGATCAGGTCTGTTCGTGCACCCGAACGCACAGCAGCTAGGCATCTTCGCGGCTTTGTTTTGGGTTAACCAAGATGGCGCCTCTAGAAATGTTTGGCTTCAAAGAAATGACGTCATTCTAACTCCTCCTATCAAATCTCCTTGGCTGTGCCAGTGTGTTAGGAATTGCGGACGTTGTTCTATTCAGTCTTAGTCAGTATTCCGGTTTATATGACATCATAGCTCAGTTCTGAAGTATCTGCATCTCCGTTTTGCGTACTCTCCATGAGACCATCCCAACCCGGCGGGTCCCCGTGGCGGATAGGGGAACGGCCCTCAGATATGAGGGTTAGCTGCGATAAGTCAGGCCCGCCCGCCTGGTCGAATAAGCAGTCCCGGACCAACTGGCGGTGCTCCCAGCAGGACGGGGGTGGGGCAGCAGGTGGCACTGCTGCACTCAAGAAATACCCCATATGTCCCATGACGGGTTCATCACGCGCGATCATGAGGCGCGTTAAAACCTCTAGCTACGGGGTGGGACCCTCGGAGAAACAATCCCC
>JADBJO010013554.1:47500-51871 GCA_016801955.1 Conus betulinus | reverse complement strand
TATCCTCTCTCTTGTTTCCAGCTCTCTGCTCTCTTCAGGGTGTTCATTTTGGGCACGCTAACCGGTGTTATATATATTGTGTGTGTGTAAGCGTGAGTTCTGCATGTGTTTCACGCGGCCTGTATCTTTTTACAATTTTGATTTTTTTGGGGGTGCGTTCAGGGAGGGTGTGTTTAAGGAATGGTGTGTTGACAAGAATTTCCCATTGTGCCTGCAATTGTTTATGATCTCAACTTTTGAATTCAGAGTTGCTAGATGAGGTTTGCATAATATCAGCCACTTTTCTGTAGAACATAGGTTGCATTTTTTAGAGATATTGTTGTATGGTGCTGCTCTTTTTATAATTTTCCATGATATATTATAGTCTATTTTTTTATCTTTAAGTTTCCAAATGTGTTTGCTTAGTTCTGTTTGGTTTTATATTTTTTCATTTTTGAAGGACTGTTTTATGGTTTGCATATCTAGTTTTGAAATGGTTTTGCAGTAATCCCTATGTATGTTTCTTTGTCACTATCAGTTGTTACTGTGGCTTGGTATACAATATTATTGTAAAGGCATTTATTATTCAGGGGGCATTGATCTTTTTTTGTGCAGTTACAAGATGTCCTTTTGTTACCTTTTTGGCTGTGTTGCCTTTAGTTTTGTTAGATGAGTCAATTATGTTTTTGAGGTTGGGCATACATGAATATGATAGCTTGATGGTGTTTTTATTGAATATTTTAGATAGTACATGTTCTTTTGGAAATGATGTTATAAGAATTTAAAGAATTCTTTTCCTACATTAGTCTTTATTTCTTCCATCATATGGGGGATTATACCATATGATCTTCCTTTTTCCCTGTTTTTTTCTTATTACTGTTCATGTTATTATCAAGTGCAGGAGAACCTGACACTGTCCTTCCAGTCAACGCAGGGCAGCATGCTGCTATTAACAATCGCAGACCCCTCCTTCCTTTATATATCGCCTTCACCTCGAAGCCCACCTCTGGAACCACCTTTCGGAAGAGAAGGCCAGTTTTGACCGTTGGTGTGGATGGTTACCGTTTACACATAGCATGCACCCTGCGCGAGAAATGGAAAGAATGATGGAAGTAAGGAAGAAACTGAGTGGACAATTTGAACAATATGGACTGGATGACACGGGGAAACGACTGAATGAAGCGCCAGCTGGCAGCTCTTCAGTCGGCACCACCCAGGTAGCAGTCCGTTGTGTAAACGAGAGTGGATTGTAAAGCGCTTATTAAGCTTGGTCTCTAGCCGAGAATAGGCGCTATACAGGTATTCATGATGATGAATGACGATGATGATGATGATAATGATGATGATGATGATGATGAGGAAAAGAACCATAGGTATTCGTCAAGAACGGTTGTGACTCACTTTCAGAGCCTTTACAACTTCTGGAGGCACTGAAAAAAAGTGGCTACAACTACAAACTACAATACAACCCAGATAATAACATGAACAGTAATAAGAAAAACAGGAAAAGGAAGATCATATGGTATAATCCCCCCATATGATGGAAGAATAAAGACTAATGTAGGAAAAGAATTCTTTAAAATTCTTATAACATCATTAAAAATATAAAAACCAAACAGAACTAAGCAAACACATTTGGAAACTTAAAGATAAAAAAAAATAGACTATAATATATCATGGAAAATTATAAAAAGAGCAGCACCATACAACAATATCTCTAAAAAATGCAACCTATGTTCTACAGAAAAGTGGCTGATATTATGCAAACCTCATCTAGCAACTCTGAATTCAAAAAAGTTGAGATCATAAACAATTGCAGGCACAAATGGAAATTCTTGTCAACACACACACATTCCTTAACACACCCTCCCTGAACGCACCCCCCAAAAAATCAAAATTGTAAAAAGATACAGGCCGCGTGAAACACATGCAGAACTCACGCTTACACACACACAATATATATAAACACCGGTAGCGTGCCCAAAATGAACACCCTGAAGAGAGCAGAGAGCTGGAAACAAGCTTGTTGGTGTTTTTTTTTATCTCTCTTTTTTAATCACATTTTTAAACTTAAGAGATGGAGAGAGAGAGTGGCCTCGGAGATCCCCCTCTCGAGCTCCTCTTCCGAATGGAATTTTCCGTTTTTTTTTCCTTTGTTTGTTTGTTTGTTTTTTTTTTTTTGGGGGGGGATCCCTGGAGTCAACAAGGTACGCTGCCAGACAAGATCATTAGGCAGTTGTTGTTTGTTGTTGTTGTTGTTCTTGTTGTTGATGATGATGTTGTTGCTGTCGTTGTCCCCAGCTGTCTTGGTACAGGAATGCGCCTCGCCGGGACTTTCCTGAACCAAGACCTTCTTCTTCTTCTTCTGCTTCTTCTCCTCCTCCTCCTCCTTCTCCTTCTTCTCCTCCTCTTCTCCTTCTCCTCCTCCTTCTTCCTCCTCTCCTCCTTCTTCTCCTCCTCCTCTTCTTCTCCTCCTCCTTTCTCCTCCTCCTCCTCTTCTCCTCCTCCTCCTCCTCCTTCTTCTTCTTCTTCTCCTTCTTCTCCTTCTTCATCTTCTTTCTTCCTTCTCCTCCGTCTTCTTCTTCTTCTTCTTTTGTCTTTCTTCTTTTTTTCTTCTTATATATATATTTGTTTGTGGTGTGTTGTGTTTGTGTGTGTGTTTATAAGCCCTCAGTTTTGTCTTTTTTTTCTTCTGTCGGTCTTAATCCAGGTGGCTCATAATTTACAGCTTTCGAACCCGGACGTATATACGTCTTGTGGTGATGCACACGCCATCCATTTAGCGAATGTAAAAGCAATCAAAAGAGAAAAGGAAATCGTAGGAGAGGAAATAGATAGGACAGAACACGAGCATCCCTCCCGCTGTTCCAACAACAACAGAATGGGATTTTGATTAGAAAGTCTCGCCTCCAGATGATGGAAGAGCAGACAGGCTTATCGACGAATCTGTCCTAAAGGAAATGAATCGGCGCAATTTTCTCGGGCTACCGAAACAATATGCGTCACGAGGTCTGCATGCATTTCTATTATCAGAGAAAGGCAGGGGAAAAGAATCTTCTTGTACGTTTAAACATGTTCTTTTCTTTTAAATAAAGACAATTGTAAGAGACCTGTTTGTCCTCTCTCTCTCTCTCTCTCTCTCTCTCTCTCCTCTCCTCTCTCTCTCTCTCTCTCTCTCTCTGACAGATAGATTGGTATATTAGAGAGATAGATATAAAACACAAAAATGAGGTGTATAAATAGACAGGTATAGAAATTATTAGTCTGTTTGCGACTTTTTCTTTGTTTTTCGTCGGAAATACATATTCAAAACAACTATATATGAGTTACAATGCATTTGGTTTGAAAACCAACAACAAACTATCGAAAAGAAACTTATAACGTTTTGTAATGATCGTGAGGGCTGATCCACACTATAGACGCACTCATCCTTCCCCGAATAGTAGCTTACAGTAGTAGTCTCAAATCAAACACACACACAACACACACAACACACACACCACACACACACACACACACACACACACACGCACGCACGCACGCACGCACGCACCACACACACCAACACACCAATATGTAGCCGACATACATGACATCAAGCTGTAATCACTTCTCAGCGGCAGGCCTCACAGTTCCAATCGGCTTGGTGACTGAGGTGAGGCAGTGCGCCTCTATTCATCTCATGGTCTGTTTTGCTGCTTGGCTCTGCCTGTCCCTGAACCTCTCTGTGGACTTGAAAGGGGACCACCACCATCCCCCCCCCCCACACACAAATAACCACCAGTGCACCACCGGCTCAGACAGTCTGCTGCTTTGTGAATCTGTGCACAGTCATCCAGAAATGGTCAGAACCCAGCTAGCATTTCTGTTAGTTTGAACAGTAATGTTTAGTTACAGCTTCCTTTTGTTTTATATTTTGCTTGCACTATTGTGCCTAGCCAACTGACTCCATGCAAAATATACATACACTGTGTGCACAGTTGTGTGGTATCCCTTGTTCGCCACACACAGAGTTCTAGCCAATACGCCATTTAGCAGAAAACGGGGAAATACATAACTAGGGAGTGATAAATCACAAAACTCAACACACGCATAAACTTCAGAAACGTATCTTATCTTCTCAAATCCATAGCATGCTTGTTACACCACTACAGGACAGACCCCCCCCCCCCCCCCCCCCCCCCAACATCCCTGCACACTTCTTCCCTCAGCCGACCGTCTTCACTGTCTGAAAGTTGTTTCAGCGGTATACTTGAAATTATGGTTACAGTCAGGCCGTTCACTGAAAGCTCATTTGCGAACAGTCTGATACTTCAATTTCTGTGGTTCTCTCTCTCTCTCTCTCTCTCTCTCTCTTCTCTCTCTCTCTCCTCTCTCTCTCTCTCTCTCTCT
>JADBJO010013554.1:40000-42500 GCA_016801955.1 Conus betulinus | reverse complement strand
CTAAACCTCCACAAATAAACCACCAGTGCATCAGCGGTTCAGACAGTCTGCTGCTTTACAGGGGAAAGAAAGAAACGGGGACTGTTGACCACTAACAACAAAGCCCATCTGCACAGTATCAGACTATTATACCATGCACAGTCATCCAGAAATAGTCAGAGCCCACATATTGTTTCTGATGGTTTTCATAAGAGTGCTTAGTCATCGTTTCTTTTATTTCAGATTTTGCTTGTACTACTGTGCCTAGCTGATCGATTCCATGCAACGAGATATTTACACCTTCGCACGGTTATGTGGTATCCCAAGTCCACTGCAAACAGCTAGTCAGTACGCAAACTAGCCGATAATAATAAAAAAATATATAGACAAGGGAAATAATTCACTAACTCAACACCGATTGTAACTGGATTTTTGTCGAATATGTCTGACAAGGGAGTAGGTAGCGCCACGGAAAGCGTCACATCACAATGATGTGGGCTTGTTCCTCTTACCTGCTGTTCTGAGGATTATTACCTTCCTATGTCGTGGGCCTTTCTCCTGCATAAGATTCTGTGCATGTTTTCAGAAGGCTTGTCATCGTAATATCTAATTGGTCGTAACCGTGCTCAATTGACGCCTGTCAGTACGTTGATGGATTGTTCTTCAGCAGATCAAATGGATTTTTATTGAAATATTTTGTGATCTTGTTGGTACAGTTTGGTTTCTGTTAACAATAGCTTTCAGCTGGCTTGAATCAATATCTCATGCATTCTTTGAGCAGCACACTTTTCGGGATTTTGCCGACACTAATTTTGCACTTTTTGCGTTCTTCTCCTTTTTCCCATGGATGTTCGTTGCGATTTCATTGTTTAGCACATGGGATGTAGCTTCGACTGTTCAAAACGCACGTACTGAAGCCTGTGAGACCGGAGCTGAATCTGGATCTATTGTGGTCTCTCTCTCTCTCTCTCTCTCTCTCTCTCTCTCTCTCTCTCTCTCTCTCTCTCTCTCTCTCTCTCTCTGTGTTAACTTCAGTCCCAGGATGCATGGTTTAAAGGGATCACGAGGTGGATACTAATGGAAAGAATGGCTTTACAATGAAAAAAAAAAAAGAACAGGAGAGAGATAAAGAAAGCAAAGCAAGAGACACAGCACTCATGTAGTGTCACACACACACACACACACACACACACACACACACACACGCTTTTTTTAAAATGCAACATATGTAACAGTCAAGCTGTAGCGGTTCATCAGCGGCAGGCTTCCCAGTTCCAATCGCCTGAGTGACCGAGGTGAGGCAGTGCACCTCTATCCATCTCATGGTCTGCTGTGCTGCCTGGCTCGGCCTGTCCCTGATCCTCTGTGTGGACTTGACAGGAGACCACCAAATCCCCACGAATAGCCACCAGTGCGCCAGCGGCTCAGACAGTCTGCTGCTTTACAGGGAGGAAATGAAAACGGAAACGGGACTTGACCACTGACAACACAGCCACTACGCACACGCACGGCCAACGGCAGCTGTGTGAAGACCACCTACGCTAAAACTACCACCACTAGTTTCTTCACATGCGCGAACAGTCCATATACATCGTGGTATTTTCTGCAATATTACCTAACACCTGCATTTATTTCGAGGCTGTTTTGCAAACTTTAGAACGACGTTCTAGGTCCGGTTCTTGAGAAGGGTTTCCCAGCACTACCAGACTGTAATGTTAAGTGCTGTCATCCACAAGTGGCCAGACAGAGCACGCATATATATTTTTTACTAGTCTACACATCAATGTTCAGTCACTGCCTTTATTCTGTGAAATGTTGTTTTAAGCCCTTGAGCATAGCTGAGTAACTCTATACAAAAAAAGATACATACACACACCTCTGTACATTTCTAGCCAGTGCACCGTCTAGCATTTATATGTAAAAGTAGGCAAATAGCGGCGATAATTCACGAATTTCAACACAGACATACGTTTCAGAAAACGCGCTGGCTGTTAACACATCACTCACCTTCCCTGAGAGTGTAGTGATTGTAGTCAGTGCATGACGGGCATGGTAAACAAACCACACATCAGTCTGGCATGACCCACTGGGCGAGAAACATGACAAACTATACTATGTCTTTTTTACCATCTCATTTTGCATACGAGCAAGCCTGACTTTGCTCTTATTGAACATGATACTGTGGATATATGCGTGGGAATTAGCAGCCTGAAGGTGTTTCTTTTTTTTGTTATCATGTATGTAAATTGTTGTGGAAAAAAAAAAAAAAAAAAGATGTGCATAACAATTGTTCTTGAATGATATATGCGATGAAGTTACTGTGTAAATGTTTTCTTTCGATAAATTCATGGAAGGTATTGCATTACACCGAATATATTTGTAAAAGAAAGAAAGAAAAGAAAAAAAAAAGAAAGAAAGAAAGAAAGAAAAAAAAAAAAAAAAAAATCGACAGATACATTAATAAACAAATAAATAAATGCAAATAATAATAATAAATGTGTTAACTGCATACAGTAAAAAA
>JADBJO010013554.1:22500-30000 GCA_016801955.1 Conus betulinus | reverse complement strand
AGACGCGGACAGAACAAGGGCCTCTTCTTCTTCTTTCTTTTCTTCTTTTCTTCTCTTCTTCTTCTTCTTTCTTCTTCTTCTTCTTCTTCTTCGTCTTCTTCTTCTTCTACTTCTTCTTCTTTTTCATTCCCACCCGTCCTTTTTTTTTGCAATTGACAACCTTCCAAACCTCGGAGCCATTCGTATTGTGGTGAAGCACCGTCACCCATGATGGTGGAAGAAAGATAGAAAAAAGAACACGACTCTCCTTCACGCTGTTCCAATGACAGAATGGGGTTTGGATGATAAAGTCTCGCCTACGGATGAACAAGGAGCAGACGATCATATCGACGGATCTGTCTCCAGGAAATGAATCGGCACAATTTCCACAGGCTGTGAAATGGATAGTGCATCACAAGGTCTGCATGTGTTGTTTCCGCAGAACACACACACACACACACACACACACACACACACACACACACACACACACATATATATATATATATATATATATATATATATATATTTATATATATATATATATATGTACAACACATGAAAATGGCTCTTCTTTATATATATATATATATATATATATATATTATATATCTATATATATATATATATATATATATATATAAAGAAGAGCCATTTTTTGTGTTGTACATAGCATCTTTGTTTGTTGGTTTTTCTTGGTTTTGTTTTGTGTTCGTTTGGGGGGCAGTTTTTTTGTTTGTTTGTTTGTTTGTTTCCCTTTTTGTTGTTGTTTGTTTTGTTTTGTTTTTAGGGGCTGATGATTTGTTTAGTTTTGTTTTGGAACTTTGACCCATCTGAAAAAAGACACATGTATAACATTACAGTGAAATAAAAAACAAAAAGTTGGATCTCTGTCATCTGTTTCCCTGTTTAAAAGAAACAAAATTGTCCAAAACTGCAGTCGACAAAAACAAAGTAACCTTAGTAAAATGAACAACATTATCTCGCAGACACGAAACATGATCCAATAATTCTGATTTCCACCGCGCGTTTTTTGACGTATCTGTTTCTGACAATTACTATATTTTCCGTGGATTTGTTGAGTGATTCTATTTCATTCTTTTCACGATAACCATTATGTGCACGTGCAGTCATCGTCTCTGCCGTGCCATATGCAGTGTTTAGCACTGGCGTTCGTTTTTTGACATACTAGGAATAAGAGCTGCGCTAACAAGCTGACCTCTTGCAGTGAACGGATGTAAGTTAGGGTAAGTGGTCCTCATGTCACTGGGTTTTTTTAAACAGTGTCGATGATATGATGGGTGCGCAATTTCCAGTATGCAATTCTCATACTTATACACTTTTGAGTCCGCTTTCCAGCAATACTACGTTACAGTGAACAGTGTTCCCCACAATCACAGTAACTCCCAGTTCTCCGCTCCTACACAACTACCTTCTAGCGCTCGCACACACACACACACACACACACACACACACATATATATATATATATATATATATATATATATATATATATATATATATATATATATATATATACAGACACGCGCGCGCGCGCGCGCATACCCACGCAGACAATCATGCACGCATGCAAGCAAGCACACATGCATGCACACACAAACACATGGACACACGCACGTACGCGCTTACACCTATATACTCGGGTAGTTTTCTTTTTCTTTCTTTTTTTTTTTTCTCCTAAAAGGAGAAGTATATTCAGATCAAGCTGTAAGGTGTGGAAAATAATAGCACTGGGCATAGACGGGTGATGAGACTGGGCGAGTGGGTAGGGTGGTGTTGAAGTGTACTCAGAGACTGTCGGAATAAAGGAAAGAACAAAAAGAATAGAAGGGGTGGGGATGGGAGTGGTGGTGGGGGGGGGGGGGGGGGGGGCGCAGCAACAAATCCATTTCTCACGCAGTTCACAGAAAACAAAACGACAGCAAGGAATGGGAAGAGGCGCAGAAGCCCGTGTTTATGGGGTGGGGGGGGTGGGGGGGGGGGGGGGGGGGGGGGGGGGGGGGGAAGCTGTAGTCATCTCTCAGTGGGAGACTTCTACATTACCATCAGCTAAGTCAGCGAGGTGAGATAGTGCACGACTGTCCATCTGGTCTGCTGTGTGTGCTGCCCTCCCCCCCCCCCCCCCCCCCCCCCCCCCCCCCTGTCGCTGATCCTCTCTGTGGACCTGACAGGAGACCGCTAAAACCTCCACAGATAACCATCAGTGCATCAGCGGCGCAGACAGTCTGTCGCTTTACAGGGGGAATGAGAAACGGGACTGTTGACCACTAACAACATAGTCAACACGTACCCGCACGTCCAACACAGACAGTGTGTGGACCCATCTATTCAACTACCACCGCCACCCATTTCGTCGCAGATGCGGTAGCATTACACGAATGACGGCATCCAGTAGAACAGTGATTAAGGCATGCATGGGAAGTTAACTGGAAAGTCATCTGGAAACTGAAACTAGACAGTTCTTCTGATGATTCTTAAGAAGATTTTCCCCTGTGTTGTCCGATTTCAACATCATGTCTAGTCATCCATCATAGGTGATCAGAACACACACATTAGATCAGTTACTTTACTTGTTTATCATTCACCGTTTACTGTTCCCTGAGTCAGTTAAGGTTTCCTTCATACCAGTCATACCAATGTTACTTGTGTTTGTTACTGCTCATTTGTATGTTTTTGTTAGACAGTATTCAAGATCGAAAAGGCTGTGCCAGACTTGGATAAATACTCATTTGTATTTGTGAATTTCTCCAGTAGTTGTTGCTGTGTAGATGTCTCGTGGATAGGTTATATGTACAAGCTTGGAACAGCGGGTTTTGCGAGTGCGTGCGTGCGTGCGTGCGTGTGTGTGTGTGTGTGTGTGTGTGTGTGTGTGTGTGTGTGTGTGTGTGTGTGGGGGGGGGGTCTTCTTGTTTTTGTACTATGTGCTCTGTATTGTCATTTGTACTAGGCGATTCGGTGTCGTAAATGGCATTCGTTTGGAGTTACAGGCTTGCAATCATTTCTTCATGGAAGTAAGATTTACCTTTCTTGTGTACTGTTAGATCTGTTAGTCTACATAGCCGTGTTCATTCAGAGCTTTCTTTATTTTGAGGAACATTGACTATACTATTGTGCTGAACTGGCAGACCACATGGTTAGAACTACAAACATACGCCATCTGCAATGGATGTGTAGTACACCTAGACCACCGCACACTAACATACAGTACCCCGTTATTTGACAACATGCGAAAAATCAGAGACAGAGGATGTAATACAGAAATGTCAACACACACACCAGAACTATAAGAAATTATACGGAGAGGTAATATATAAAGCTCGTCACAGACCAGCAATGCATTCATTATGAATGTGGATATCTTCTCTAGAGAAAGCTTGTCTGGGTTTAAAAATGCAATTTTCGATACCTGTACTTGATAGCAATCAGAAATCGCCACGCTTCATTGGACATTACCAAAAATAGTTTGAAACAGACATGACAATCCACACTTGGTTATTTACAATCAATGATGCAAATGAGCAAACTCGGTCTCTGCACTAGTTAACACAATATTTGATACACACTCGTGGAAATGACCACCCTCCAAGTGTAATTTCTTTCTTTCCTTCTTTCTTTCTTTAGAGTATGTATGCATATAGCGATGCCAAAAATGCTTTGAATGACTATGTTCTTGAACGGTGTATGTGCATGATCCTAACGCCTACTTGTTCTTTATATGTTAATGTGATATGTTTCCTTACATTAGCGGGGAAAGTTGAATACATTTTTTTTTCCCTGTGTAAATCAAAATCGACGGAGTTAAATGGTTCTATGCGGTAATTTCAACAGTCTCGAAGAACACCTTCAATACCTCGTACAAATACAAACATCACAGCCTAAAGAGAGTTCAATAAACCAACAAAGGAGAGAGGAGGAGGAGGAGGAGGAAGAAAGAAGAAGAAGAAGAAGAAGAAGAAGAAGAAGAAGGAGGAGGAGGAGGAGGACGAGGAGGAGGAGAAGGAGGACGAGGAAGAGGAGAGGAGAAGAAGAAGAAGCAGAAGCAGAAGGGACTCAGTTGGAGTTGGGAAGACTGGGACCACACTGTCGAGTTTCAACCATTTAGTGGATGAGTTTCTGAGAGTGTTGCTCAAATTTCCCGACCAACACTGCAGGTGCCTGTATCTCTCGGGCCTGGTTGACGCCGGGATATATTATGAAAGGAAGCGTAGAGTACAGCCCTGCCATGTAGTCTCAGACCGAAATTAGAAATCCGTAGCATCATCTTAATCATCCTCCTTCTCATCGATCCGCATGAAAAGGAAGAAGATGCAGCAGAAGAAGAAGCAAATGCACAGGGAGTCATAGCTGTGCGTATAATGCACAACTGAAACAGACACACGATTAATAGCACAGAAGGAGGCAGAAATACCGCATTTCAGCTGACTTTGATTGTATTGTGCCCAGCTAATGTGCCCCACTCATGCCAACACTTACCTGAAGAGAATTATGACTGACGCACCGGAGGGACATCGAGACTCGGTAAGCATTGGTAGCAGGATAGTAACAATCGTACGCTTTGCCCAGGACATTGATGGGTAGCAGAAAAAGAACAGGAACTAGCCAACCTAGCAGAACACCTTAACAAATGCTTTGCGACATTCGGCATAGAGATCGGCACCGGAAAGTCAAAACTGATGACGACTACCAACACCAACGGCATCAACGTTAACATCACAATATGAAGGAAGAAAAAAAACTAGAGACGGTTCAGAGCTCCACATGTACATCGGGGCAATTCTTTCAGATGCGGGATCGAAACCTGTAGCGCTTTCTAGAGTTGCACAAACGACAACAGCGCTATCCAGGCTGAGACCTATCTGAAATTACGAAAATATCACAATCAGATCCAAGATAAGACTGATGAGCGCCTCCTGGTCATTGCTGTATTTCTCTATGCCTAGGAGACGTGGACGCGGACACCTGATCTTGAGTTTACGGTTCAGGCATTAGGAATGAGATGCTTCTGCAAGATCATGGCCATTTGAGACAAAAACCACAGTTTCAAATTATAGATCCAGACCAGAGAAAGGTTAGTTTTTGGACAACGCGAAGACCTGTTGCCCACAGTAAAGAGAAAAACGTGAGAGAGTATGGTCATGTTTTAAGATCAGCAGGACCCGCTAAAACCATTCTGCAAGGGAAGATTGCGAGGAGACAGAAAGAGAGGAAGACAGAAATATAACTGGGAGGACAACATGAGCGAGCAGAACACTCAGTAAGTGCCTAAGAGCATCTGAGAATCGGGAGAAAAGTAGAGAGGTGGTTGCAAAGAGTTCTGTAGCACCCCGATGGTCTTCAATACTCCGGGACTGGTGAGATGAGAATAGGAACGTTCACTACACCCCACTACTTGCCTAAGTGCGAAAAAAGAGTATTCACATTCTAAGCTGACGTGTACAGTTGACGTTTACACTTGCCCAGCTTTGACGATCTGTCAGCGTTAGATTTTCTCAATCCACATATTTTCTAAAAAACACAGATTTCGTAAATCCAAAGACTTCCTACATCCACAGACTTTCTAAATTCACAGATTTCCTTAATCGACAGATTTCCTAAACCCACAGACTTCCTAAACCCACAGACATCCTAAATCCACAGGCTTCCTTAATCTACAGACTTCCTCCTAAATCCACAGTCTTCCTTAATCCACAGACTTCCTAAATCCACACACTTCCTTAATCCACAGACTTCCTAAATCCACAAACTTCCTTAATCCGCAGACTTCCTTAATCCACAGACTTCCTTAATCCACAGACTTCCTAAATCCTGATCAGGAGACCGGGCAAAGTGACACAACGCAAAGCTGTTCTTCTACTGGTTTTCTTTAGCCCACCCCGATCCCTTCATGCATCAGTGTTCGGATACTTACCGAACACTACCCTACTTCCAACCCCCTCCCAACACACGCACACACACACACACACACACACACACACACACACACACACACACACACACACACACACACATCTTCATCCCCAAACAGCAGTATATTAGGCTGTCAGTGTACACAAGAAGAAACAAGATACGTGGTAGTTAATCAATAACATCATAGCCAATACCTACACACGTACGGCCATCCCTGGCTGTCTGGTAAATATGCCAAGGCAATCATCTCCACCACAAACCCCATTACTGGTGGCACCAAACTCCTCACACAGCACCATCTACTAGGATAGTCGTTGGAAACAAAAAATCTACAAAAGATGCTCTAAAGAGGAGATGCTTCGTGGAAAGCTAGAGGATCTAGACTAAGAACTGAAGGTATTTCTGTAGTCCATACGGTGGTGTTCAGTTCAAGTTGTCGATTTGAAGTTTGGCCAGTTCCGAGTTATATGTTGCTTACGTTAAAGTGCATTTAAGCCTGACCCGTGTCAACGAGATAATGTACACGAAACTTTTGTCATTTGTATCACAGTATACACGCTGTGCTCACTCACTTACAAATATCCAGCAGTGCATGCTCGGGATGAGGGACAGGTGAACAAAGCACCTTGTTTTCTACTCATCTAGTCAATAACCGTGCCTAGCAATGGACTCCAAACCGGTACTGCTAACCCCCTCTCCACATAGTGTAACGTATGCTCAATGATTGTGGTCCAGGACATTTTTTTTTTTCAAAGAAAACACACTCAAAATCATAAAGATTTCAAAGTGTAGTTCGTTATCTTGAGAGGAGAGGTGAGAAAGTAAATATAGAAAAAGAGTAAAAATGAACAGTAGATATGATTAGAAACAAATAAACAACCACAGAAAAAAAACTATGGCATCAGCAATAGTGACAATAAAAACAAAAAATGTGAATTTGGTTTAAACAAATCGTTACCCACAGGTATGTGCTATGTTTACACAATGCAAAATGAGCAGATGTGACTTTGCAGTACACACACTGGTTAGTTGTTTTTCACAAGGCAATGAACACAAAAAATGAAGTGGGTGCTGGGGAGGTGTGTGTGAACTGGTGTGGGGGGGGGGGGGGGGGGTCAATAACACAACAGTAAGTGATTTGAAATGATTTCGGTTCAATACACATCCTCTCCAAAGGATTTCTGCGTCCATTCATTGCTCCAGCATACGAAGAGCTATTTCAAACAATAAAGTCATTTATCAATCCGACGACTAAAAGGAACTCCAGCTTTAGTCTGCCATCAGCGATGGACTACTCGATCCTCTAAATCTGACTGAATGAATAAGGGCATGTTACGTGTGGCTGAATGCTGGTATGCTCTGTAGTCGCTCTCACTCTACAGAAACTTCTCTCGTATGCCGGATGGGGGAGACTCCACTCTCCCACCCTAACCGCCGTTCCCCATCTTACATGCAAATAACCGCCATAGGCTCCGGCTGGCTGCCTGTCTACCAGCCTAATAGTATGCAGGGTCACCAACTGACCACAACATCGGAGGGCTACATACTTCTCGCCCGGCACACGTAAATGCACACACACACACACACACACAC